>JAQJVL010000274.1:182500-319330 GCA_035578905.1 Stictocephala bisonia | reverse complement strand
AATTGTCAAATTGTCAAATTGTCTCTCTCTCTCTCTGTGTGTGTGTGTGTGTGTGTGTGTGTGTGTGTGTGCGTGTGTGTGTGTGCGCGCGCGCGCGTGCGTGCGTGCGTGCGTGCGTGCGTGCGTGCGTGCGTGCGTGCGTGCGTGCGTGCGTGCGTGCGTGCGTGCGTGCGTGCGTGCGTGTGCGTGTGCGTGTGTGTGTGTGTGTGTGTGTGTGTGTGTGTGTGTGTGTGTGCGTGTGTGTGTGTGTGTGTGTGTGTGTGTGTGTGTGTGTGTGTGTGTGTGTGTGTGTGTGTGTGTGTGTGTGTGTGTGTGTGTGTGTGTGTGTGTGTGTGTGTGTGTGTGTGTGTGTGTGTGTGTGTGTGTGTGTGTGTGTGATACATATCAGCTACACACTATACATCCAAGTAATTTGGTTGTGTTGGGAATGCAAATGTTTTAAAAATATCCATATATCGAATTATCGATTTATCGCAAAGCAAATTTCGATCTAACTATAATATCGAAAGAATAATATCCATATATCAGGAAACCGATGTATTGAATTGTAAATGATTTATCTGTAACAAATTATGCACTAACTCTCATGACAAGACAAAAAATACACTCATGTTTTGCTGTTACTATTTAGAAAAGTCTACTGAATGTAAAAACTGAATGCATTTATCTACACGAAACGAGTTGTGGTCTGTGGAGTTGAATAAAAACATAAATAATAAGAATAGTCATAGCTTTAATTAATATGTTATTACAAAAATATGTAATAATATTGTTATTTTTGTTTTTCGCATAAAAAAATGACATTAGCTTTCTTATAAACACTAATAATGAAACAAATTAACTCACTAAACCTCTTCCAATACTTCTCAATAGAAGTAGGCACTTCCAAAACCATTTAAAAATAAAAGTTTGGAAATCAATTTTCCACTTAGTCCGTCTCGTTTTTCCGTAGAAAATAAAGTTACTTTATTTCCATTCATGTTTTGTACATATAAGAGGCAATTTTAATGTGTGTGTTTTTGTATTAAAAAATTTGTTTAGTAGTGTTGTTTTTGAGGAGAGGAATATTATTTAGTGATATGATTTATCAGACTAAAATATCGATATTGCCGATATTATTAAAAGAAAATATTGATACTAATATATCGAAACATATTTATCGATATTTACAATATATAAATATATCGATGCTATCAATATGTGTGTGATACATAACAGTTAAAGGGTAGAGCTGATTGTAGTAGTGTTGAAGTTAACAGTAAATAATTATATAAATTGACAATTTTTATTTTTATAATGATGAATATATGGGGAGTAATGAATGCTTTCAAGTTACAAAATACAACCGATATAAACAACAAACAAGAAATATTGTTCTGATAGCTCATCCTGGCCTTCCGAGGCATAAAACGGAATAATAACGCGTAAAGCCGACTATAGTAGGATTGCCAGCGTGCAATATACTGTCGGAGCTGTATAACTCGATGGCTGGAGCCGACCTTGCGCTAGGTCCTGCAGACAACATCATCTGTACCGTCGTGACATTTTAGGATACTGTTTCGTACTCTATATTCATATAAAATATCGTCATATCATACTTTTTACATTTCCAGCACCGACTCTTATATTTTGTATCCATTCGGCAAAACATCAAACATTGTAATTCAGCATCATCATGTAGTACTTTTTACTTGGAAATGTTGTCATCATCATATTATACTTCTGTTATATACAGGGCGTTTTTTAAATGGGTCACCATTTTGTTCTTGGAAACCATAAACCTGACAAACATTTTAAATGGGAAACTTACCTTGTTTTGAAAGACAATTAAAAATACACATTTCAAATTTAAAAAAACCTGCACTATTTTCCAATATGGCAGTCAACTTTGTTTTTTCTAACAGAAACCCCTATATTTTAGGTTTATTTTAGCTAAAAGTAGCGATTTTAAGACTTGTTATTCTTGTCAGTTTTTCGATATTTTGCAAATATAAAGCTCAAAATGTTCAGATTGCTTATGGAGGTTGACATTGAAATTAAATATTTCTTTTTATACATTAAAAAAGTGATCTAATCTGCAAAAAATACAGCAAACAATTGGAAAATGTATAGCTAGTTAGTCTTTTTTCGCGACTTATAGCATAGTGTTTTAAATTATAATACACCGACATTTAAACAATATATTACTATTTATTTTGTCACAGATAAATTGATTTTGGTAGCACTGTTACCAATACCAGCTGTTTACAGCAACTTCTATTACAGCTGTTGATCTGTATTGAAAATTGATTTAAACAGCTGATAATGGTAACAGTGCCGCCAACAACATTTTATCCTTTACAAACTAGTAACATATTTGTCTAAATTTTTGTGTAGGTCTATTATAATTTAATAAAATGTAGTCTTAAATCGTGAAAAAAGACTAGCTAGGCATAAATTTTCCAAATATTTAACGAAATGTTTGTAGATTAGATAATTTTTACACAATATATATATAATATATATATATATATATATATATATATATATATATATATATATATATATATATATATATCGATAGTTACCTCCATAAGCAATCTCAGCATTTTGAACAGTCAAATCTACGTTATTAAGCAAAATATTGAAAAACTGCCAAGAATACAAAAAAATCTTTAAATTACTACTTTTATCTAAAATATAGGGTGTTCTATAAAAAAAAAAAAAAAAAAAAGTTGAAGACCATACTGCAAAATGGCGGCTGCTTTTACAAATTTTAAATATATAAATATTTTTCTTATTGTCTTTAAAAACAAGTTTCCATTTAAGTTTTTCGTCGGATTTATGGTTTCCAAGATCACAATGGTGGCCCATTTAAGAACGACACCCTGTATATATGCTATCATGTATGGTTCACTTTAGGCGGCAACCATAGTAAATCACATTCGTATCTACTATGGTTGCTAGCAGTTTCCGTTTTAAAATAAGCATAATTCGGTTTTCAGCGGCCAAATTATGACTAGTTTAGTTGATCAAGAATGTAAAATGGAGCAATTCATTATAACCGTGCTTACTAAAGCTCGGAGCTATCACAAGACATTTGATAATCAACAGACAACCGTCGTTTGGGGAACACACATGCCATGAATAATATGAACCTTTGTTTTAATTTTAATATATTGCATTGTACAATAATAACCGTCATAACATTAGCGAACCCAATCTCCCCTACAGACCATAGAGGAAGGGTACAATCAAGGGTACAATCAAAGACCTACACTTGATGCCATCATTGTACGTGCAAATCCTCCACCCTTCTCCATACACTCTACACTTGTATGAAGTGAAAGTACACATTTATACAACATGCATCATTATATTTCATGGAACCTCCTATACAGCACACCCTCACACAGTCATCAATCTAGAAACTACATATTCATGACACTTGACGACCAACTAAATGACCCCCCCCCATCTACACACTACACTTAACACAGCGCACTTATGACACCAATCCACCCACATTGCACCTCAATAACCCTTCCATCTACACTATACACTTTACACAACTTACTCATAACACTTGCTGACCAACTTTTTCACACTACATAATCAATAACCATCCCTACTACACACAACGTTTTACACAACCAATAATTACACTGACCAACTCATCAAATACTACGGCACGATTGCGCTCCCTTCTACAAACCAAACTGTACACAACAAACTCACCCACCCATCCTAAATTTGAACGACTCTGCCATCAACAAACACACTACACTTAAAACAATATGCTCATCCACTCAGCACCTGAAGGACCCTCCCACATACACACTACACTTTACACATCCTACTAAAGACATTTGATGACCAACTTATCCATTGAGCACCTCAATGACCCTCCCATCTACACACTACGGTTAACACAAACAAATCATGACACTTGATGAACAACTCATCTACTAAGCACGTCAAGGACGCTCCTATCTAAACTCTAAACCTTACACATCATACTCAAGACACTTGATGACCAACTCATCCACTCAGCACCTCAAGGACCTTCCCATCTACACACTACACTTTACACATCATACTAAAGATACTAGATGACCAACTTATCCACTCAGCACCTCAATGACCCTCCCATCTACACACTACGGTAACACAAACAAATCGTGACACTTGATGACTAACTCATCTACTAAGCACAGCAAAGACGCTCCTATCTAAACACTACTCTTTTCACTGATTTGTAAAGTGTAGTGCTTTTGTTGGTTGGTTGGTCATCAACCAACCAACAATAAGTTGGTTATCAAATACTAAAGACATTTGATGACCAACTTATTCACTCAGCACCTGAAGGACCTACCCAGGCTACACACTACACTTTACACATCATACTAAAGACATTTGATGACCAACTTATTCACTCAGCACCTGAAGGACCTTCCCATCTAAACACTACACTTTACACATCATACTAAAGACATTCGATTACCAACTTATTCACTCAGCACCTGAAGGACCTTCCCATCTAAACACTACACTTTACACATCATACTAAAGACATTTGATGACCAACTTATTCACTCAGCACCTCAATGACCCTCCCATCTAAACACTACGGTTAACATATCTTACTAAAGACAATATATGACCAACTTATCCACTCAGCACCTGAAGGACCTTCCCATCTACACACTACACTTTACACATCATACTAAAGACACTAGATGACCAACTTTCCACTCATCACCTCAATTACCCTCCCATCTACACACTTCGATTAACACAAACAAATCGTGACACTAGATGACCAACTCATCTACTAAGCACCACAAGGACGCTCCCATCTAAACACTACTCTTTACACATCATAATAAAGACATTTCATGACTGACTTATCCACTCAGCACCTCAATGACCCTTCCATCTACACTATACCCTTTACACAACCTACTCGTGACATTTGATGACCAACCAATCCATACTGCACTTCAATGACCCGCCCATCTTTACACTACGGTTAACACAAACAAATCGTGACACTTGATGAACAACCCATCTACTAAGCACCTCAATGACCCTCCCATCTACACTATACCCTTTACACAACCTACTCGTTACACTTGATGACCAACCTATCCATACTGCACCTCAATGACCCGCCCATCTAGACATTACGCTTAATACAACCTACTCGTGACGATTGATGACCAACCTATCTATCCTACATTACTGTTGTTGGCTCTCCTTCCCACAATAGGTAATTAGTGTACTTGGTGGTCCAACCTAACTGTCTTTTTACACACTAGTTATTTATGTACCCTCTCAATCACACTATGAACTCACAATATTTAAAGTAACGTCCCCCTTCCTCCAATAGTTTATTAAAATCCTCTTCATAGACCTTCCCACCCAAATGCATATCTGGTATATTATAAAATATACCCAGTAGATGCCACATCCTTCATAGTATAGGTGCGTGACAAAATGTCCATTTCATATCTGATTTACCATTCTCCAAGCATTGTTTGAACAATATGTCTAACCGAACTTATCACGACACCTGGCAGACCTTTTCATACACTTAGAGACACAATAGCTCCCAACTACTCTACAACACCTAACAGCTGTCTTAGTGAACAATTCAACATATGCTGTAGTTTATAGTGAACACTTGTAGTTTTTAACTTTGTTTTTTCTGTAAACATTTAACGCTGTTAAATTATTCTTTATGTTTCAAAATATAATTAATGTATCTCTGAATTTTAATAATGGCATCATTTCAAACATATCTTAAACCAATGAATACAAGATATTCAACTTACTGGGTGTTGGAGGAAAACTCAAAAATATTTATTTTCCTAAAAAGAGATAAGGAACTTGTGCGTGAAAAGATATGGTCTATTTAGGCTTCTAGCTTCAGTATGTACAGTAGTTTTATCTTAGATTCAAAGGTTAAATAAAGTTCTATAATTTGTCTCGATGTCCAATTTTGTTCCCCATACGAAGCACAAAATCTCTTTCTATAACTTATCTAGATCAAACAACACTTTGGGACTGAAATTTATTTTTATCTATATATCGTATTTATTTTTATGTATATATACATATATATCGTATCCATAGACCAGTTACAAAACTAATAAAATATTCAAACTTAGACTAATAAACAATATTAAAATAAAGTCTACAGTACAAAGTACTTAAGTCTTAGTAAGATTGATATCCCGTCACAGAGCTAAATACAGTTTTCGTTTCGAAACCAGTCAACGCTTGCTTCTCCAATCGAAAGAAGACCAACTATCAACCCCCCCCCCCCCCCCGAAAAAAAGCAATGAGCATCATTAACTATGTGATCCATAGTTTTAATTTCGTCTCCACAATCGCATGACTGATAGTTTGCCATTACTCACTTCTGTTTCCATTGATGCATCTTCCTACACCCGTACGAAAGCGACTCAACATAGTCCATTACACCGATGATGATCATGGGTTTGATACCAGTAAACTTGTTTCCACCGTGAAACATATTACGCCTAGTTGGTTTTTGGTGGAAATACAAATGAAATTAGCAGGTCTAGATTTAAGTCTCCCTACACGTTGTGGGATATAGGCCTACAGGGTGAGTAGGGCAAACCGTGCAGTACGTATAGTGGGTGAACGGTTTGGTCTAGGGCCATGAAACAGCACATGGCAAGTACATTAAAAATATTTTCTTCATAATCAATGCACAGTGTCCTCCAAAACTAAGATTCGTGGGTTCGAATCTTAAACATTTAAAATGTAAACATAGGAGAAATAATACATCGTTTTTAAGGCCTCGTTGAAAGAAACTCATTGGTGTTAACAAAATTTACTTATATTTATTCGTTTCAAAATGGCGGACGTTTTAGTGGACATTTTTGACATTTACGAAATAACCTCTAATTTTCTTACCATTTGAGTTATATTTATTCCAATTTAAAACTTTTACTCACAAAAAATCAGCTTCACTCTGAAAGGCCAGATTTCTTGTGCAAATGGCGTAAACGCGTATTTTGATTTTGGTCGCCAAACCCGAATTTTGAAAAATTCAAAATAAAGATAATTTCCCACTTCAGATCACATTATTGATCTTTCCAACTTACATTCATTTGGTTGTATAATTCGTGGATTTCAAACTTTATTATTGTTCTGTATTTGTTTTTGGAAAATGTTGTGTAACTTTCTCTCCGACATTTTGCAAAGTTCCAATCAACTATAAAAATCAATTTAACTCAGATTCCAGTCTTACATGACTGTTCTATACAAGAGTCGTTTTATGTATGATTTATCTATGTCAGTTTATCGTGTGAAAATTTTTGTTCATTCTTAAATAAAACACAGACTCAGAGTTATAGTTTGTCTGCGTATTACGGCATAGTTATGTAATGTTCTTTCAAATACCATGTCTTATTATTTGTCTATTTTGTTCCATAGACCCAATAAAAACTTAAATTTCCAATTCAAACTTGTTTACTTCAACATTCGTCATTGATATGTAATTTTCTCTCTTATCACATAACAATTTGATGCCTACATCAATGTACAGTTAATTTAAAAGATCACATAATAAATTCTGGGCTGCTTACAGGTTCTAAAATTTCCGTTTTTAAAGCAAGATTATATTTAAATAACATTTAGAATACAAGAAATTTGGAATTTTCCGTGACAATATATTTCTAAAATGATAAAGTATCAATCATATCAACGTCTTAAAGTGTGTATTTTCAATAACAACTTTACAGGAATAAGTAGCATCTAGATTCAATAAAATGTTCTTTACTTAGGCCCTTATCATGTAACAGAGGTCGGTGTACCAAATAAACTTATTCTTAGACAGAGAAATCACCTTGATGTATTGCTCCATAGTTTTCAACTCAAGCTGTCCTATTTCCCTGTCATGTCCTCGCGAAAAACAATCATTTGTCACGCTTGAAAGGAAATATGACCGTTCAAAATGCCACAGCAATATTTTATTTTTGTCGGCCCTATCAGAGAACATTGGGTATGGTTATTGAATTCTTTTATTTTCATTTTAAAAACAACCGACGAATCCTTGTTTGTGCTAGACAGTGCGTCCATGTACCTTGTAGTCACTAATGAGTCACCTTGTTACTTTATTACCTTAAATAGTACCAATAATATACATGGTTTTTTTGTCAGCTATCGTTTATTAATTTAAAATTATACAAAAGCTGTGTTTTATATTTGGAAAAACTCCAACAGTCTTTAGATATTAATGAATATAAAAATATCAAGTGATCTCCTGTCACAAAGCTTAATCCAAACCATCAATCCATTTAAGACCTGCCTCACTGATTCTATTTATGCTAGATAATCCCTCCGTAAAACAGCCCAGGGGCACACTGTAACAATGTGATCCATTGTTTGGATAGACTCCCCACAATCACATGACTGATCTAGTGTCAATCCCCATTTGTATTTCCGGTAGTTACATCTGCCCACTCCAGTTCGATTCTATAATGTCCACTCTCTACGAAGGAGGTTCATCCCACTTAAAGGTATTGACGAATCGTCAATAAGGAACTTATTCCGTTCATAAAAATTGTTCCTTTCTATGGCCAACTAGCATTGGGCGAAAAATTTGATCTACTCAACTAGAAAGCAGTACGCAGAGGAGGGTTTCGAGATTTTAAGCGATAGTTCTTAATCATTACCCAATCATTAATATAATATTTTATAATACTAAAGTATTTATCCCCCCGAAACCCCCAATGGTCTGTGCATACACCGAGAGGCTGGACTGTGATCAACATTATGTACATTAATCTTCTCATACTATATTAGAAGATGAGAAATAATTACATAAAAAGTAGAGTATATTTTTTATTACTTTCTAATACTAGACGTGTAATTAAATACGTGTGTAATCTGTATTGACAAGTTTGGAAGTAAATGCAAGGTAAATTTACAATAAATGTAATATAAGGATATAAAGACTAAATAAGCTGTATGTTAGAGCTGTCTTTGCCAAATATTTACCACTTTCCCTGTGATTCCATCTTTTAACAAACAAATGTTATTACAATTATAAATATTTTGTTATTTATATGAATATAAAGAACTAATTATGAATAATTATGTCACTGTTCTATTTACTAGTGTTTATTAAACAAATATTTCAATACTATTTCGTAATATTGTAATTTATTTATTTGTAAATCTTACGGTAGTACAAAAAGCCATATCTTCAGTAAAAAAATTCGAGGTACGAATTAAGATCTGGCTCTCAAAATTGTCAGTTGGTGATAGTTACTGGTAATATATTTATTTATATAACATACATGGCCCAAAACATTTCACCAGCGATAATTAAATTACTAAATCATTTACAATGTCGAAATGGCATTATCGTTTGAAATACAATCCTCAAGATTTTTAAAATCTCGGTTGTTTAAAAAAATTAAAAAAAAACTCATATACAAAGAATATATAGTTTATTGCAGAAAATATTGAATGGTTTATAAATATAATTGTAAATTAAAGTTTTTCCACTAAGGTTATTACACTTTTATGGTTATGATACCTGTATTAAAGTTTATCTTAGAGTTTCTAGGCAAGAGAGGATTATTAAGACTGATATTGGAAAAATGGATAGAAATTAATGTAACAATTGTTTCAAAATTTAATTTATTTTCCGTTATAATCTTACTTGTAGATGACTGTAACTGTAACCCGACATGCACATCATAACAGAAATACAGGTTCTTATATATATTTTTTTTAACGAAGTAAATAGATATAAAGTTTGTCCAGCGAACAGAATAAGTGTAACTAGGTCTTTCCCCGTGTTATAATCCTGCCGCAAGTAGGTCTTTCCCCGTGTTACATTCATGCCGCAAGTAGGTCTTTCCCCGTGTTACATTCCTGCCGCAAGTAGGTCTTTCCCCGTGTTACATTTATGCCACAAGTAGGCCTTTCCCCGTTTTATAGTCCTGCCGCAAGTAGGTCTTTCCCCGTTTTATAGTCCTGCCGCAAGTAGGTCTTTCCCCGTGTTACATTTATGCCGCAAGTAGGTCTTTCCCCGTGTTACATTCCTGCCGCAAGTAGGTATTTCCCCGTGTTACATTCCTGCCGCAATAGGTCTTTCCCCGTGTTACATTTATGCCGCAAGTAGGTGTTTCCCCGTGTTACATTCCTGCCGCAAGTAGGTCTTTCCCCGTTTTATAGTCCTGCCGCAAGTAGGTCTTTCCCCGTGTTACATTCCTGCCGCAAGTAGGTCTTTTCCCGTGTTACATTTATGCCGCAAGTAGGACTTTCCCCGTGTTACATTCCTGCCCCAAGTAGGTCTTTCCCCGTGTTATAGTCCTGCCGCAAGTAGGTCTTTCCCCGTGTTATAGTCCTGCCGCAAGTAGGTATTTCCCCATGTTATAGTCCTGCCGCAAGTAGGCGTTTCCCCGTGTTACAGTCCTACCACAAGTAGGCGTTTTCCCGTGTCAGTCCTGCCGCAAGTAGGTCTTTCCCCATGTTACAGTCCTGCCGCAAGTAGGTCTTTCCCCGTCTTACAGTCCTACCGCAAGTAGGCGTTTCCCCGTGTTACAGTCCTACCGCAAGTAGGTCTCTCCCCGTGTTATAGTCCTGCCGCAAATAGGTCTTTCACCGTGTTACAGTCCTCTCGCAAGTAGGCGTTTCCCCGTGTTACATTCCTGCCGCAAGTAGGTCTCTCCCCTTCTTATAGTCCTGCCGCAAGTAGGCGTTTTCCCATGTTACAGTCCTGCCTCAAGTAGGTCTTTCCCCATGTTACAGTCCTGCCGCAAGTAGGTCTTTCCCCGTGTTACAGTCCCACCGCAAGTAGGCGTTTTCCCATGTTACTGTCCTGCCACAAGTAGGCGTTTCCCCATGTTACAGTCCTGCCACAAGTAGGCCTTTCCCCATGTTACAGTCCTGCCGCAAGTATGTCTTTCCCGTGATACAGTTCTACCGCAAGTAGGCGTTTTCCCATTGTACAGTCCTGCCACAAGTAGGCGTTTTCCCATGTTACAGTCCTGCCGCAAGTAGAGGTTTTCCCGTGTTACAGTCCTGCCTCAAGTAGGTCTTTCCCCGTGTTATAGTCCTACCGCAAGTAGGCGTTTCCCCGTGTTACAGTCCTGCCGTAAGTAGGTCATTCCCCATGTTACAGTCCTACCGAGAGTAGGCGTTTTCCCGTGTTACAGTCCTGCCGCAAGTAGGCATTTTCCGGTGATACAGTCCTGCCTCAAGTAGGACTTTACCCATATTACAGTCCTGTCGCAAGTAGGACTTTCCCCGTGTTATAGTCCTACCGCAAGTAGGCGATTCCCCGTGTTACAGTCCTGCCGTAAGTAGGCCTTTCCCCGTGTTACAGTCCTACCACAAGTAGGCGTTTTCCCGTGTTACAGTCCTGACGCAAATAGGTCTTTACCCGTGTTGCAGTCCTGCCGCAACTAGGCGTTTTCCCATGTTACAGTCCTGCCGCAAGTAGGCGTTTTTCCGTGTTACAGTCCTGCCGTAAGTCGGTCTTTCCCTGTGTTACAGTCCTACCGCAAGTAGGCGTTTTCCCGTGTTACAGTCCTGCCGCAAGTAGGCGTTTTTCCCTGTTACAGTCCTGCCTCAAGTAGGTCTTTCCCCATGTTACAGTCCTGCCGCAAGTAGGTCTTTCCCCGTGTTATAGTCCTACCGCAAGTAGGCGTTTCCCCCTGTTACAGTCCTGCCGTAAGTTGGTCTTTCCCCATGTTACAGTCCTGCCGCAAGTAGGTCTTTTCCCGTTTTAAAGTCCTACCGCAAGTAGGCGTATTCCCCGTGTTACAGTCCTGCCGCAAGTAGGTCTTTCCCCGTGTTATAGTCCTAGCGCAAGTAGGCGTTTTCCCGTGTTACAGTCCGGCCGTAAGTAGGTCTTTCCCAAAGTTATAGTCCTACCACAAGTAGGTCTTTCCCCATGTTACAGTCCTGCCGCAAGTAGGTCTTTTCCCGTGTTACAGTCCTGCCGCAAGTAGGTCTTTCCCCGTGTTATAGTCCTAGCGCAAGTAGGCGTTTTCCCGTGTTACAGTCCTGACAAGTAGGTCTTTCCCCATGTTACAGTCCTGCCGCAAGCAGGTCTTTCCCCGTGTTATAGTCCTAGCGCAAGTAGGCGTTTTCCCGTGTTACAGTCCTGCCGTAAGTAGGTCTTTCCCCAAGTTACAGTCCTACCAAAAGTAGGTCTTTCCCCATGTTACAGTCCTGCCGCAAGTAGGTCTTTTCCCGTGTTACAGTCCTGCCGCAAGTAGGTCTTTCCCCGTGTTACAGTCCTGACGCAAGTAGGTCTTTCCCCATGTTACAGTCCTGCCGCAAGCAGGTCTTTCCCCGTGTTATAGTCCTACGGCAAGTAGGTGTTTTCCCGTGTTACAGTCCTGCCGCAAGCAGGTCTTTCCCCGTGTTATGGTCCTGCCTTAAGTAGGTCTTTCCCCATGTTACAGTCCTGCCGCAAGCAGGTCTTTCCCCGTGTTATAGTCCTACCGCAAGTAGGCGTTTCCCCGTGTTACAGTCATGCCGCAAGTAGGTCTTTCCCCGTGTTATGGTCCTGCCGCAAGTAGGTCTTTCCCCATGTTACAGTCTTACCGCAAGTAGGCGTTTTCCCGTGTTAGAGTTCTGCCACAAGTAGGCGTTTTTCCGTGTTACAGTCCTGCCTCAAGTAGGTCTTTCCCCATGTTACAGTCCTGCCCCAAGTAGGTCTTTCCCCGTGTTATAGTCCTACCGCAAGTAGGCGTTTCCCCCTGTTACAGTCCTGCCGTAAGTAGGTCTTTCCCCGTGTTACAGTCCTACTGCAAGTAGGCGTTTTTCTGTGTTACAATCCTGACGCAAGTAGGTCTTTCCCCGTGTTACAGTCCTGCCGCAAGTAGGCGTTTTCCTATGTTACAGTCCTGCCGCAAGTAGGCGTTTTCCTGTGTTACAGTCCTGCCTCAAGTAGGTCTTTCACCATGTTACAGTCCTGCAGCAAGTAGACCTTTCCCCGTGTTACAGTCCTACCGCAAGTAGGCGTTTTGCCGTGTTACAGTTCTGCCGCAAGTAGGTCTTTTCCCGTGTTATAGTCCTACCGCAAGTAGGCGTTTTCCCATGTTACAGTCCTGCCGCAAGTAGGCGTTTTCCCGTGTTACAGTCCTGCCTCAAGTAGGTCTTTCCCCATGTTACAGAGATGCCGCAAGTAAGTCTTTTCCCGTGTTATAGTCCTACCGCAAGTAGGTGTTTTCCCCGTGTTACAGTCCTGCCGCAAGTAGGGCTTTCCCTGTGTTATAGTCCTAGCGCAAGTAGGCGTTTTCTCGTGTTACAGTCCTGCCGCAAGTAGGTCTTTCCACAAGTTATAGTCCTACCACAAGTAGGTCTTTCCCCATGTTACAGTCCTGCCACAAGCAGGTCTTTCCCCGTGTTATAGTCCTGCCGCAAGTAGGCGTTTTCCCGTGTTACAGTCCTGACGCAAGTAGGTCTTTCTCCGTGTTACAGTCCTACCGCAAGTAGGTCTTTCCCCATGTTACAGTCCTGCCGCAAGTAGGTCTCCCCGTGTTATAGTCCTACCACAAGTAGGCGTTTTCCCGTGTTTCAGTCCTGACGCAAGTAGGTCTTTCCCCGTGTTACAGTCCTACCACAAGTAGGTCTTTCCCCGTGTTACAGTCCTGACGCAAGTAGGTCTTTCCCCATGTTACAGTCCTGCCGCAAGCAGGTCTTTCCCCGTGATATAGTCCTACCGCAAGTAGGCGTTTTCCCGTGTTTCAGTCCTGACGCAAGTAGGTCTTTCCCCGTGTTACAGTCCTACCGCAAGTAGGTCTTTCCCCATGTTACAGTCCTGCCGCAAGCAGGTCTTTCCCCGTGTTATAGTCCTACCGTAAGTAGGCGTTTTCCCGTGTTACAGTCCTGACGCAAGTAGGTCTTTCCCCGTGTTACAGTTCTGACGCAAGTAGGTCTTTCCCCATGTTACAGTCCTGCCGCAAGCAGGTCTTTCCCCGTGTTATAGTCCTACCGCAAGTAGGCGTTTTCCCGTGTTACAGTCCTGACGCAAGTAGGTCTTTCCCCGTGATACAGTCCTGACGCAAGTAGGTCTTTTCCTCATGTTACAGTCCTGCCGCAAGCAGGTCTTTCCCCGTGTTATAGTTCTACCGCAAGTAGGCGTTTTCCCGTGTTATGGTCCTGCCTTAAGTAGTTCTTTCCCCATGTTACAGTCCTGCCGCAAGTAGGTGTTTCCCCGTGTTATAGTCCTACGCAAGTAGGCGTTTCCCCGTGTTACAGTCCTGCCGCAAGTAGGTCTTTCCCCGTGTTATAGTCCTGCCGCAAGTAGGTCTTTCCCCATGTTACAGTCTTACCGCAAGTAGGCGTTTTCCTGTGTTACAGTCCTGACGCAAGTAGGCGTTTTCCTGTGTAAAGTCCTGCCGCAAGTAGGTCTCTCCCCGTGTTATAGTCCTACCGCAAGTAGGCGTTTTCCCCGTGTTACAGTCCTGCCGCAAGTAGGTGTTTCCCCGTGTTATAGTCCTACCGCAAATAGGCGTTTTCGAGTGTTACAGTCCTGCCGCAATTATGTCTTTTCCCGTGTTATAGTCCTACCACAAGTAGGTATTTCCCCATGTTACAGTCCTGCCGCAAGCAGGTCTTTCCCCGTGTTATAGTCCTACCGCAAGTAGGTCTTTCCCTGTGTTACAGTCCTGACGCAAGTAGGTCTTTCCCCATGTTACAGTCCTGCCCCAAGCAGGTTTTTCCCCGTGTTATAATCCTACCGCAAGTAGGCTTTTTCCCGTGTTACAGTCCTGACGCAAGTAGGTCTTTCCCCATGTTACAGTCCTGCCGCAAGCAGGTCTCCCCGTGTTAAAGTCCTACCGGAAGTAGGCGTTTTCCCATGTTACAGTCCTGACGCAAGTAGGTCTTTCCCCGTGTTACAGTCCTACCGCAATTTGTTTTTCCCCGTGTTATAGTCCTGACGCAAGTAGGTCTTTCCCCATGTTACAGTTCTGCCGCAAGCAGGTCTTTCCCCTTGTTATAGCCCTACCGCAAGTAGGCGTTTTCCCGTGTTACAGTCCTGACGCAAGTAGGTCTTTCCCCATGTTACAGTTGCCGCAAGTAGGTCTTTCCCCGTGTTATAGTCCTACCGCAAGTAGGCGTTTCCGCGTATCACAGTCCTACCGCAAGTAGGTCTTTCCTCGTGTTACAGTCCTGCCGCAAGCAGGTCTTTCCCCGTGTTATAGTCTTACCGCAAGTAGGCGTTTTCCCGTGTTACAGTCCTGACGCAAGTAGGTCTTTTCCCATGTTACAGTCCTGCTGCAAGCAGGTCTTTCCCCGTGTTATAGTCCTACCGCAAGTAGGCGTTTTCCCGTGTTACAGTCCTACCGCAAGTAGGTCTTTCCCCGTGTTACAGTCCTGCCGCAAGCAGGTCTTTCCCCGTGTTATAGTCCTACCGCAAGTAGGGGTTTTCCCGTGTTACAGTCCTACCGCAAGTAGGTCTTTCCCCATGTTACAGTCCTGCCGCAAGCAGGTCTTTCCCCGTGTTATAGTCCTACCGCCAGTAGGCATTTTCCCGTGTTACTGTCCTGACGCAAGTAGGTCTTTCCCCGTGTTACAGTCCTGACGCAAGTAGGTCTTTCCCCATGTTACAGTCCTGCCGCAAGCAGGTCTTTCCCCGTGTTATAGTCCTACTGCAAGTAGGCGTTTTCCCGTGTTACAGTCCTGCCGCAAGCAGGTCTTTCCCCGTGTTATGGTCCTGCCTTAAGTAGGTCTTTCCCCGTGTTATAGTCCTACTGCAAGTAGGCGTTTTCCCGTGTTACAGTCCTGCCGCAAGCAGGTCTTTCCCCTTGTTATGGTCCTGCCTTAAGTAGGTCTTTCCCCGTGTTATAGTCCTACCGCAAGTAGGCGTTTTCCCGTGTTACAGTCCTGACGCAAGTAGGCCTTTCCCCGTGTTATAGTCCTGACGCAAGTAGGCCTTTCCCCGTGTTATAGTCCTGTTATGGCAGTGTTAGTGCACTTATTGACCGACTCACTGCGTGACAGTTGGCTAGTATTTCCATAACCACTCGTTTCCCTTAAGCAACGTGTTAGACGGACGCCACTCCAAGTAGCACGCACCCTTTGAGCCTATATTGTAGGTACAAGGAAAACTCCTAGCAAGTATAAGAAATTAATCTTCCGTAGGTAAATGCAACATGTTCATTAATTTTTTATCGAACTAAGTTTATCATCCGTAATAGCTTGTTTTATTCAAGTTCTTAAAATGTCATGTGAATGTACCAATTTTTCTTAAACTTAACCAAGTTGGGATATAGGCACTATATTATTTCAGCTTTTAACCCAATTATACAGTGTTCATTTTACTGACGTGTAGGCTATATTAATATGTCGGTACTGCAGCCACACCCCTTGGTTAGTATGTTAATATTTCTGCACGTATCAGCAATGAATAACCAATCACAATTTATCACTCATATAAAAGAAAGGGTATTTCAAAACTTAGTAAAAACATTTATGAAATGATTAATAATGTTAAAATGAAGAAAACAGTTTCTTTAAACACAAACACCCACTTGCGGGAGGACTATAACACGGGGAAAGACCTACTTGCGGTAGGACTATAACAATGGGAAAGACCTACTTGCGGTAGGACTGTAACACAGGGAAACGTCTACTTGCGGCAAGACTGTAACATGGGGAAAAAGACCTACTTGCGGTAGGACTGTATCACGGGGAAAGACCTACTTGCGTCAGGACTGTAACACGGGGAAACGCCTACTTGCGGCAGGACTGTAACACAGGGAAACGTCTACTTGCGGCAAGACTGTAACATGGGGAAAAAGACCTACTTGCGGTAGGACTGTAACACGGGGAAAGACCTACTTGCGGCAGGACTGTAATACGGGGAAAGACCTACTTGTGGCAGGACTGTAACACGGGGAAACGCCTACTTGCGGCAGGACTGTAACATGGGGAAAGACCTACTTGCAGTCATTCTGTTCGCTGGACAAAGTTTATCTCTATAAACTTCAATAAATAAAAACATATTAAAGAATTTAACATGTTTTCAAAAGGGCGGCAGCTTTTAAATATGTATGCTAAATTTCATGAAAGCCTTTGTAGATACGACAAAGTTATGAGAAACATAAAAAAATATTTTTACGCAACAACACGTTTTCCTTTTCCAAAAATCAAATAACAGAAAACAAACAACTTATAAAAAGTTCTCAGCTCAAAGTGAACAAGTAAGTTATTTCGTGAACACAATGGTAATGTGCAATAAATAACATTAACAGGAGCTGCATTACCATTGAATTGATCAACAATGCATTCATTTTTAATAGAGGAAATCATCTTATGTAGGAACAGCTTATATAAGCCTTACACTCACTGCGCTCGGTACACCTCGGCCTCAAGCTGTGAACTACAAATAGTAGTAGATTAAATGTATAACTTAAAATTACAATATTAAATTTATTTACAGTATTTCACTCACATTACTCGCGTAGCTACATGTTTATTAGTAGGTCTATGGCCTATTTCAAGCGTGTTAGTTGAATTTGTTCAAATAACTAAAATAAATGCATTACATTACAGTTACACCCTCAAGTCCAGTAAAGCGGAGGCCTACCTATAATGGAATGTGAACAAAACCATGCTTATATCCTTCAATAGTTTATAATTATGACAGATATAATAGACTGAACAAAACCATGCTTACATCCTTCCCTGGTTTATAATTATGACAGAAATAACCTCCTCACTATTATAGACTGAACAAAACGATGCTTACATCCTTCAATGGTTTATAATTATGACATATATAACCTCATCACTATTATAGACTGAACAAAAGCCATGCTTACATCCTTCCTGGTTTATAATTATGACATATCTAACCTCATCAATATTATAGACTGAACAAAACCATGGTTACATCCTTCCCTGGTTTATAATTATGACAGATATAACCTCCTCAATATTATAGACTGAACAAAAGCCATGCTTACATCCTTCCTGGTTTATAATTATGACAGATCTAACCTCATCAATATTATAGACTGAACAAAACCATGCTTACCTCCTTCCTGGTTTATAATTATGACAGATCTAACCTCATCAATATTACAGACTGAACAAAACCATGGTTACATCCTTCCCTGGTTTATAATTATGACAGATATAACCTCCTCAATATTATAGACTGAACAAAAGCCATGCTTACATCCTTCCTGGTTTATAATTATGACAGATCTAACCTCATCAATATTATAGACTGAACAAAACCATGGTTACATCCTTCCTGGTTTATAATTATGACAGATCTAACCTCATCAATATTATAGACTGAACAAAACCATGGTTACATCCTTCCTGGTTTATAATTATGACAGATCTAACCTCATCAATATTATAGACTGAACAAAAGCCATGCTTACATCCTTCCTGGTTTATAATTATGACAGATCTAACCTCATCAATATTATAGACTGAACAAAACCATAGTTACATCCTTCCTGGTTTATAATTATGACAGATCTAACCTCATCAATATTATAGACTGAACAAAACCATGGTTACCTCCTTCCTGGTTTATAATTATGACAGATCTAACCTCATCAATATTATAGACTGAACAAAACCATGCTTACCTCCTTACCTGGTTTATAATTATGACAGATCTAACCTCATCAATATTATAGACTGAACAAAACCATGCTTACCTCCTTACCTGGCTTATAATTATGACAGATCTAACCTCATCAATATTATAGACTGAACAAAACCATGGTTACATCCTTCCTGGTTTATAATTATGATAGATCTAAACTCATCAATATTATAGACTGAACAAAACCATGGTTACCTCCTTCCTGGTTTATAATTATGACAGATCTAACCTCATCAATATTATAGACTGAACAAAACCATGCTTACATCCTTCCCTGGTTTATAATTATGACAGATCTAACCTCATCAATATTACAGACTGAACAAAACCATGCTTACATCCTTCCCTGGTTTATAATTATGACAGATATAACCTCCTCAATATTATAGACTGAACAAAAGCCATGCTTTACACTCCTTCCTGGCTTTATAATTATGACAGATCTAACCTCATCAATATTATCAGACTGAACAAAACCATGCTTACATCCTTCCCTGGTTTATAAATATGACAGATATAACCTCCTCAATTATATAGCTGAAAACAAAAGCCTCTGGCTTACATCCTTCCTGGTTTATAATATGACAGATCTAACCTCATCAATATTATAGACTGAACAAAACCATGCTTACCTCCTTCCCTGGTTATAATTTATGAAAGATCTAACCTCATCAATATTATTAGCTGAACAAATACCTTGCTTACATCCTTCCCTGGTTTATATTATGACAGATATAACCTCCTCACATTATTATAGACTGAACAAAACCATGCCTTACATCCCTTCCCTGGTTTTAATAATTATGACAGATCTAACCTCATCACTATTATATACTGAACAAAACCATGCTTACATCCTTCCGGGTTTATAAATTATGAACAGATCTAACCTCATCAATATTATAGAGATGAACAAAATCCTTGCTTACATCCTTCTGGTTTATATTATGTACGATATCAACCTCATCAATATTAAAGACTGAACAAAACCATGCTTACCTCCTTCCCTGGTTTATATTTATGACAGATCTAACCTCATCAGTATTATAGACTGAACAAATCCTTGCTTACATCCT
Source organism: Stictocephala bisonia (assembly GCA_035578905.1). Classification (NCBI taxonomy): domain Eukaryota; kingdom Metazoa; phylum Arthropoda; class Insecta; order Hemiptera; family Membracidae; genus Stictocephala; species Stictocephala bisonia. Next base: position 299,635 of record JAQJVL010000274.1, on the reverse strand, counting down.
TCCCTGGTTTATAATTATGACAGATTTAACCTCTACATTATTATAAACTGAACAAAACCATGCTTACATCCTTCCTGGTTTATAATTATGACAGATGTAAACTCAGCAATATTACAGACTGAACATAACCATGCTTACCTCCTTCCCTGGTTTATAATTATGACAGATGTAAACTCAGCAATATTATAGACTGAACATAACCATGCTTACCTCCTTCCTGGTTTAGAATTATGACAGATGTAAACTCAGCAATATTACAGACTGAACATAACCATGCTTACCTCCTTCCTGGTTTATAATTATGACAGATGTAACCTCATCAATATTACAGACTGAACAAAAGCCATGCTTACCTCCTTCCCTGGTTTATAATTATGACAGATGTAAACTCAGCAATATTATAGACTGAACAAAACCATGCTTACCACCTTCCCTGGTTTATAATCATAACAGATGTAAACTCAGCAATATTATAGACTGAACATAACCATGCTTACTTCCTTCCTGTTTTATAATTATGACAGATGTAACCTCATCAATATTACAGACTGAACAAAAGCCATGCTTACCTCCTTCCCTGGTTTATAAGTATGACAGATCTAAACTCATCAATATTATAGACTGAACAAAAGCCATGCTTACCACCCTCCTGGTTTGTAATTATGACAGATGTAACCTCATCAATATTACAGACTGAACAAAAGCCATGCTTACCTCCTTCCCTGGTTTATAATTATGACAGATCTAAACTCATCAATATTATAGACTGAACATAACCATGCTTACCTCCTTCCTGGTTTAGAATTATGACAGATGTAACCTCATCAATATTACAGACTGAGCAAAATCCATGCTTACCACCTTCCCTGGTTTATAATCATAACCGATGTAAACTCAGCAATATTACAGACTGAACATAACCATGCTTACCTCCTTCCTGGTTTATAATTATGACAGAGGTAACCTCATCAATATTACAGACTTAAACAAAAGCCATGCTTACCTCCTTCCCTGGTTTATAATTATGACAGATCTAAACTCATCAATATTATAGACTGAACATAACCATGCTTACCTTCTTCCTGGTTTATAATTATGACATATCAATATTACAGACTGAACAAAAGCCATGCTTACCTCCTTCCCTGGTTTCTAATTATGACAGATGTAACCTCATCAATATTACAGACTGAACAAAAGCCATGCTTAGCTCCTTACCTGGTTTATAATTATGACAGATCTAACCTCATCAATATTATAGACTGAAAACCATGCTTACCTCCTTCCCTTTTATAGTCATGACATATGTAACCTCATCAATATTATAGACTGAACAAAACCATGCTTACATCCTTCCCTGGTTTATAATTATGATAGATCTAACCTCATCAATATTATAGACTGAACAAAAGCCATGCTTACATCCTTCCTGGTTTATAATTATGACAGATCTAACCTCATCAATATTATAGACTGAACAAAAGCCATGCTTACCTCCTTCCCTGGTTTATAATTATGACAGATCTAACCTCATCACTATTAGAATCGCTACTGTTTACATTCCAACATCTGTAAATAATTTTTGAAAAACATTTCAACTGCTGTTCTGTTGTGTTCATTTAAATATCTCCCTGTGTTATTCTTGTGGCAAAAAACGTAACTTTGAGGACTTCCCACACCCTTCAGGGTGAAAATATTGAAGAATTAGGACCTTATTTCACAACTACAAACAGAGGACATTTTTTTACACCTCAACCGTTTAAATTGGTCAAGTAATAAGGGAGGAGTTGTGTTGACAAAAAATGGCTTCACGTATTATATATAAAGATTGTTGTTAAAATATCCATACATCTTTTACTTCTGGATCATGACAATTATTAATAGTGTCATATATTTCATCGTGTAACCAGCTGTTTATTATGTTTCTTGTAATTTTGTCAAATTCATTAAATTTTTAAATTGGTACCATATTAAAACTAAATATATTTTTTTTTATTTTTTCAAAGTGTTAGGTATGAAATACTATGAATATTGTAATAATATTCATGCCTATTAAAATCATGTAACTTAAGAATCTTTTTAGTAATGAAGTAGTTTATTTTACTAGACATCGAATCAATATTTTGTCATTTTACAAGTCAGTAACGTTTACACTGTCACTACTCCGTGTCTTCATTGTGTCATTTCACAAATGGGTATTTATACAGTTTCTTGCCACCAAACAAATTTGGAACATTTTGCTTGAAATGAGTCTAGAATTGGCTGTGTTTTCACGAGATATGCTTTTTATTCTGTTGAAATAACATATTTTACCGAAAAATTTGAAAAAACAATACCACAACTTTTAGTATTTGTCATATCTCCGTTAATTTAAATGGTATTTAATCATCTTTTTTTATTTCGATATTTTTTTTGCGCTGAATACAAATTTGAAAACTATTTTGGTTTATTACAAATTTTCTTGAGATATAACGGAAAAACTACTATCGCGAATCGCGATTAGCGGCCATTACGCAATCATTATAGGCCTATACAACAACTATTAATCACAAAAATCGAATACATGTATATTCCCGCCGGAGTGACGGCCGGAAGGCCATCACGGAGGCCAAACATTCGACTTTAACGAAAATTACTATATTTTTGTTGAGAAAATAGACAATTAGGATAAGTTAGGTTATGTCAGTAAAAAATGCATTTTTCGAGATGAAAAAGTAATTTTACTTCAAAACCAGTTATATATTTGTGTTCAGCCTAAATAAACACGAGAAATGAAAAAAATGGTCGAAAAATAAAGATTTTTTAAAATTTGGTTTTTCACTGTCAGTTAAAAAACTATTTTTCGATTTTTCGGTAAAAAAATAGTTTTCCGTGGATGGAATTAAACTCCTCAAGAGATATAAACTCATATGTTACGAACCATTTCATATTTATACTGTCAGTGCACTGTAATAGAGTTGTAGCATCTCAGAATAGTTTATGTTACGAACCATTTCATATTTATACTGTCAGTGCACTGTAATAGAGTTGTAGCATCTCTGAATAGTTTATGTTACGAACCATTTCATATTTATACTGTCAGTGCACTGTAATAGAGTTGTAGCACCTAAGAATGGTTTATGTTACAAACCATTTCATATTTATACTGTCAGTGCACTGTAATAGAGTTGTAGCATCTCAGAATAGTTTATGTTACGAACCATTTCATATTTATACTGTCAGTGCACTGTAATAGAGTTGTAGCACCTAAGAATGGTTTATGTTACGAACCATTTCATATTTATACTGTCAGTGCACTGTAATAGAGTTGTAGCATCTCAGAATAGTTTATGTTACGAACCATTTCATATTTATACTGTCAGTGCACTGTAATAGAGTTGTAGCACCTAAGAATGGTTTATGTTACGAACCATTTCATATTTATACTGTCAGTGCACTGTAATAGAGTTGTAGCATCTCAGAATAGTTTATGTTACGAACCATTTCATATTTATACTGTCAGTGCACTGTAATAGAGTTGTAGCACCTAAGAATGGTTTATGTTACAAACCATTTCATATTTATACTGTCAGTGCACTGTAATAGAGTTGAAGCACCTAAGAATGGTTTATGTTACAAACCATTTCATATTTATACTGTCAGTGCACTGTAATAGAGTTGTAGCATCTCAGAATGGTTTATGTTACGAACCATTTCATATTTATACTGTCAGTGCACTGTAATAGAGTTGAAGCATCTCAGAATAGTTTATGTTACGAACCATTTCATATTTATACTGTCAGTGCACTGTAATAGAGTTGTAGCATCTCAGAATAGTTTATGTTACGAACCATTTCATATTTATACTGTCAGTGCACTGTAATAGAGTTGTAGCACCTAAGAATGGTTTATGTTACGAACCATTTCATATTTATACTGTCAGTGCACTGTAATAGAGTTGTAGCATCTCAGAATAGTTTATGTTACGAACCATTTCATATTTATACTGTCAGTGCACTGTAATAGAGTTGTAGCACCTAAGAATGGTTTATGTTACAAACCATTTCATATTTATACTGTCAGTGCACTGTAATAGAGTTGTAGCATCTCAGAATGGTTTATGTTACGAACCATTTCATATTTATACTGTCAGTGCACTGTAATAGAGTTGAAGCATCTCAGAATAGTTTATGTTACGAACCATTTCATATTTATACTGTCAGTGCACTGTAATAGAGTTGTAGCATCTCAGAATAGTTTATGTTACGAACCATTTCATATTTATACTGTCAGTGCACTGTAATAGAGTTGTAGCATCTCAGAATGGTTTATGTTACTAACCATTTCATATTTATTTTGTCCTTTTACCAGTGCTTAGCTCGTAAAAGTATGTTTAGAATGTCCCTGCAACGTTTAAAGATTTTATTATTTTGCAATAGGATGTATTACATGTCAATCCAGTGATATCTTGTCCTTTTTAAATGCACTAACTTTTTAAAGCACGTTTACATAGTTAATGCTGCATGTTGCCACTGTGTCATTTTACAATTATTTAAAGTAATAGACACTTAATAAATATTTTGTCATGGCACAAGTCATTAACTTGTTATTGCACGTTTACACAGTTAATGCACCATGTCGCCACTGTGTTATTTTACAATTATTTAAAGTAATAGACACTTAATAAATATTTTGTCATGGCAGAAGTCATTAACTTGTTATTGCACGTTTACACAGTCACTGCACCGTGTCGGCATTGTGTCCTTTCACAAGGCCCCAAACACTAACGAGATGATCAATATTGAACTGCCATCACTCAAACTTAACTGCTCAAGGATTTTCTTTCTGCCTTCACTTTGCCGTCGTGAAAAATGTATGGTTTGAAATCTTATTTAAGTTCTTATTTTATAGAACTTTTAATACCAAAAAATTATAATAATTGTTATTAGTAATAATAGTATTGTAAAACATACTAACCAAACCATTCGGTATATTCAACTAGTAAGTTGTAGTAAGTCTTGCTTCAGTTAGAAAGCACACATTAAAAATGAATTTTGGATATCTCTATTAAATATCAATTAATTTACCATAAATTTGTAGTTTTAGTAAATTTTTAACCTTATTACATGATAACATGTTATGCTCGTTTTCTAATCGTACAAAAGGATCAAACTAAATATTTCATTTACTTTAAAAACACGATTTGATTGTTAAATTGAACATCGTAATATATTTACAAAATTGTGTCGGGATTTTTATTATTTAGTAAATAAATCATGTATTGATTTATGAAAAAACATTTCAGTGGAAGTTAAAATTTGAAATTAAATGACAGACAAAGAAGTTTCACAACGAAATTGGGTTAAATGTTTCCTTTAAACATTTCAGCTTTAGCTCCATTTGGTTTTGTCCAAGTAACATAAACTTCAAGCAGTTGAACTTTATGTTACTTCGCTTGTATGGATTGTCTTAGGAAATAAAATTTATTTAGTTATTTGATTTGGTATAGTGTTCTTTCCTCGAATAGGCTACTACAAATGACGTGTTTTAGTATACGTCATTTTACGGGCACACTAGTCTAATCCTATAAAATACTGAAGAATGTATTTTCAAATTGAAATGTATGGAACAGCATTGTATTGCATTGAATAAATATAAGATTGCATGAAATGCATCTAGTTCGACAAAGTCCTAATGTCTATTAATGTATGTAGGCCAGGCATTTATTATTTAAAATTCCACTTTCTTTTTTGAGAAGTATGGTTCATATATAGAGTTATTATGGAAGTAGTCAAAGGCAACTATGAGGAGTTATATTTTCTCTGTAGTAGTAAAGGTGTTAATGGTTAAAAGAAATTTGAATTAACTGTATATATTATACCACGGAGAAGAGAGAAACAGAGGCCGCATCCATTAGTGCGGTGTATGTGTCGAGTAGTTATTTCTCCAGTTTGCCACGCGATGGCAGGGCCAGCAACACGTCAGTCTCCCTCTCCCTTGGTGTGGTGTATGTATCGAGTAGTTATTTCTCCAGTTTGCCAGGTGATGGCAGGGCCAGCAACACGTTAGTCTCTCCCTTAGTGCGGTGTATGTGTCGAGTAGTTATTTCTCCAGTTTGCCAGGCGATGGCAGGGCCAGCAACACGTTAGTCTCTCCCTTAGTGCGGTGTATGTGTCGAGTAGTTATTTCTCCAGTTTGCTAGGCGATGGCAGGGCCAGCAACACGTTAGTCTCTCCCTTAGTGCGGTATGTGTCGAGTAGTTATTTCTCCAGTTTGCCACGCGATGGCAGGGCCAGCAACACGTTAGTCTCTCCCTTAGTGCGGTATGTGTCGAGTAGTTATTTCTCCAGTTTGCCACGCGATGGCAGGGCCAGCAACACGTTAGTCTCTCCCTTAGTGCGGTGTATGTGTCGAGTAGTTATTTCTCCAGTTTGCCAGGCGATGGCAGGGCCAGCAACACGTTAGTCTCTCCCTTAGTGCGGTATGTGTCGAGTAGTTATTTCTCCAGTTTGCCACGCGATGGCAGGGCCAGCAACACGTTAGTCTCTCCCTTAGTGCGGTATGTGTCGAGTAGTTATTTCTCCAGTTTGCCACGCGATGGCAGGGCCAGCAACACGTTAGTCTCTCCCTTAGTGCGGTGTATGTGTCGAGTAGTTATTTCTCCAGTTTGCCACGCGATGGCAGGGCCAGCAACACGTTAGTCTCTCCCTTAGTGCGGTGTATGTGTCGAGTAGTTATTTCTCCAGTTTGCCACGCGATGGCAGGGCCAGCAACACGTTAGTCTCTCCCTTAGTGTGGTGTATGTGTCGAGTAGTTATTTCTCCAGTTTGCCACGCGATGGCAGGGCCAGCAACACGTTAGTCTCTCCCTTAGTGCGGTGTATGTGTCGAGTAGTTATTTCTCCAGTTTGCCACGCGATGGCAGGGCCAGCAACACGTTAGTCTCTCCCTTAGTGCGGTATGTGTCGAGTAGTTATTTCTCCAGTTTGCCACGCGATGGCAGGGCCAGCAACACGTTAGTCTCTCCCTTAGTGCGGTATGTGTCGAGTAGTTATTTCTCCAGTTTGCCACGCGATGGCAGGGCCAGCAACACGTTAGTCTCTCCCTTAGTGCGGTATGTGTCGAGTAGTTATTTCTCCAGTTTGCCAGGCGATGGCAGGGCCAGCAACACGTTAGTCTCTCCCTTAGTGCGGTATGTGTCGAGTAGTTATTTCTCCAGTTTGCCACGCGATGGCAGGGCCAGCAACACGTTAGTCTCTCCCTTAGTGCGGTATGTGTCGAGTAGTTATTTCTCCAGTTTGCCAGGCGATGGCAGGGCCAGCAACACGTTAGTCTCTCCCTTAGTGCGGTATGTGTCGAGTAGTTATTTCTCCAGTTTGCCACGCGATGGCAGGGCCAGCAACACGTTAGTCTCTCCCTTAGTGCGGTATGTGTCGAGTAGTTATTTCTCCAGTTTGCCACGCGATGGCAGGGCCAGCAACACGTTAGTCTCTCCCTTAGTGCGGCATGTGTCGAGTAGTTATTTCTCCAGTTTGCCACGCGATGGCAGGGCCAACAACACGTTAGTCTCTCCCTTAGTGCGGTATGTGTCGAGTAGTTATTTCTCCAGTTTGCCACGCGATGGCAGGGCCAGCAACACGTTAGTCTCTCCCTTAGTGCGGTGTATGTGTCGAGTAGTTATTTCTCCAGTTTGCCACGCGATGGCAGGGCCAGCAACACGTTAGTCTCTCCCTTAGTGCGGTGTATGTGTCGAGTAGTTATTTCTCCAGTTTGCTAGGCGATGGCAGGGCCAGCAACACGTTAGTCTCTCCCTTAGTGCGGTGTATGTGTCGAGTAGTTATTTCTCCAGTTTGCTAGGCGATGGCAGGGCCAGCAACACGTTAGTCTCTCCCTTAGTGCGGTGTATGTGTCGAGTAGTTATTTCTCCAGTTTGCTAGGCGATGGCAGGGCCAGCAACACGTTAGTCTCTCCCTTAGTGCGGTGTATGTGTCGAGTAGTTATTTCTCCAGTTTGCCACGCGATGGCAGGGCCAGCAACACGTTAGTCTCTCCCTTAGTGCGGTGTATGTGTCGAGTAGTTATTTCTCCAGTTTGCCACGGGATGGCAGGGCCAGCAACACGTTAGTCTCTCCCTTAGTGCGGTGTATGTGTCGAGTAGTTATTTCTCCAGTTTGCCACGGGATGGCAGGGCCAGCAACACGTTAGTCTCTCCCTTAGTGCGGTGTATGTGTCGAGTAGTTATTTCTCCAGTTTGCCACGCGATGGCAGGGCCAGCAACACGTTAGTCTCTTCCTTAGTGCGGTGTATGTGTCGAGTAGTTATTTCTCCAGTTTGCCACGCGATGGCAGGGCCAGCAACACGTTAGTCTCTCCCTTAGTGCGGTGTATGTGTCGAGTAGTTATTTCTCCAGTTTGCCACGGGATGGCAGGGCCAGCAACACGTTAGTCTCTCCCTTAGTGCGGTGTATGTGTCGAGTAGTTATTTCTCCAGTTTGCCACGGGATGGCAGGGCCAGCAACACGTTAGTCTCTCCCTTAGTGCGGTGTATGTGTCGAGTAGTTATTTCTCCAGTTTGCCACGCGATGGCAGGGCCAGCAACACGTTAGTCTCTCCCTTAGTGCGGTGTATGTGTCGAGTAGTTATTTCTCCAGTTTGCCACGCGATGGCAGGGCCAGCAACACGTTAGTCTCTCCCTTAGTGCGGTGTATGTGTCGAGTAGTTATTTCTCCAGTTTGCCACGCGATGGCAGGGCCAGCAACACGTTAGTCTCTCCCTTAGTCCCACCAAATGTTCAAAGATTAAGATAGTAACTATTACTAAAGACGTACATTAGTTGAGGCGTTCACTGTGGCCATAAGAGAGCGACCTCTGTTTTCCCTGCTTTGTGGAAGTACACCTTTTAGTATAATACAAAGTATTCATTTTTCAAAAGTAAATAAGAGATTATTTCTTCAAACTGTAATCTCCGTCTGTATTTACGAAAATTTCATAACGGACTGACAATATAATTTTCAAACAGGATAATATTTTTCAAGATTGCATTTGTGTGTAGCCCTTCCAATTTTTCCAGTAAGTATGTTTTGTTATCTTTATATTGAAAACTGTAAGGTTGGGTTTTAAAATTAGGTTAAAACATGAAATGTTGTCTAAATTTAATTTTCCTTGTCTCATTCAACAAGTAAAAAATGAAAGTAGTTCCATTATTGATAATCTCTGTATCCGAAGTAAAATATAAAAAACTTAATTGCGTTTAAACAGTTTAGTGTATTTCCTAATTAAGCCCAGTTTAAATTTCAAAACTACTTTTAAAAACACAAAACAGGAAATTTATGCATTCAAACCTATTTTCACTAATAATAACTAGTATATATATATATATATATATATATATATATATATATATATATATATATATATGTGCGAGGCCCCTCTTCCAATTGTGGCTCCTAAGTAACTTGACCTACACGACTATATATATGTGTGAGGTCCTTCTTCCGATTTGATAGTAAAGTGGTTCCAATTATCCGTAGGATTACGGATGAGGAAATTATCGCATCGGTTGGCATCGACCAAACATAACCGACTATAAAGGAGGGTGGCGCCGGGCGCCCAGTCCGCCGTACTGTACCACGAGTCGAGAGTGCATCATAAAACTGCAACAGCGAGGCCCGACTACGAGCACGTCATATGTACGTCACCATTCAAGCCAAGTGGAACGTGTTTATGTACCATGATATTCGTATAATCGTTAGTGTCCTTTAAAATTAATATAAACTTATACTGACTTAAAAAGGCCGAGGAATCAACTTATTACTCTAACTTTTCTAAGAACTTTAATAATTTAAAGAGCTAAGTATGATTTATTTAGTTAGGATAAGTTATTTTGAATATTAAAAAAAATAATATATTGTGGTGGATCAGTGGCTAAGAATTCGGACTGTGGAGGATATGGTCCAAGGTTCGGTTTCCAACTGAACAAACGGTCGGTACATCACTTGTTGAATAGAGTTCACACACAGGCTTGTAGCCCATGTGAACTGGCCAGTGAAGTTAAAACAATTTTAAAGAAAACTAACTGTTTTAGCTGTGTTTGTTCAAAAGTTTTGACATGAGTTTTATCAATTGCAAATTTCTGAGATTGCTGATGGCAATTACTTGATTCCTTTTTTACAATTATTATGTACAAATGTTAAGTATCAAAACTAAAACACACAAAAGACATGACTTGCTTCACTGATTGTAACCAAACATTAGTAGGTAGCTGATATATCAGTATTTTATTTCTGTTTGTATCGCTCGTCAAGAGACACAGAGAAGTATAAGGTAGTAGTAATGAAAGCACTCTTCGTCTATGTAGGATGGTTTATTATTAGAATTGTAACAGGACTACTTTAAAATCCACGAAGGATTCATAAACTTGGATAAAACAGATAACGTATTTTTCAAATATGAAAAATATTGGAAGAAATAGTATTTTTTAAATATTGAAAACTTTTTTCTCTTTAAAACGATTTGTTTTGTGGCTTTTAAAAGCATTCAGAGGCACAGATAATGCCCAAACAATATTGACAAAATAAGTAGGCTCTACAAACAGTGCTATAAGACCGTTCAGCCCTGATTTACTTTCAAGAAATCCATTTTGTTCCCAATAACAATAAAAGAAAGCTGGAATCAAATGTAGGATATAAACAGAAAATAAATACGAGGTTGGTTCATTAAGGACATTTCACAAAGTATAAGGAATCGATAGAACGGTGAAACATCTATCGACTGTGGCGAGTTCTAGCGAGGCCGATGACGCGGGGGGAGATGATCGGTATGCGGGGCGATCAATCGGCCTGACATTTGTAATAAATGAACGATTCGGTGACAAAGCAGATTGAGCACTAGCGGGATTTCTTGTGTCCAATGGAAGCCGTAAGTCTCTGGCTGGACACGTAATTCACCTGATCTCGTTGCACGCAACTATTCACAACTATCGACCTATTTCTTTAATTATGTTATGTGAAATTAATTCACTAAATAACGTGCCATTGGTGTGCATTTATATTTCTTTCAAACAATAATTGTATTTTAGAGTGTTTTAGCTTTTAAAATTTCGTATTGACCTGTACATTTAAATAAACACGATTCATGGGGAATAACGATGGCTTTTTAAATAACGGGGACCACCCACACACCCTACGCAACGGGATGATCCCCTAAGAGCCAACCCACTCTACGACGTGATCATCGAGATGATGGGAATCCTCAGGATCCATCCAGATTCATGGTAGATGTGACAGAATGCTAAGTGTGCTCAACTAACACAACATTGTATAATATTTACATTTACTGTATATTAAATCATTTTTAAGAATTTCAATAGACTATGATAGCATTGTATTGTTGTATTATTATTCTCTTATTGAAATTTATAAAAGAAGCAGGATTACTAAAATTAATTAGGGACCATTTATTTCACTAAGGGCCATAAGGAAATTATTTTAATTATTATAAGTAAAGTAATTATGTAAATAAACGTAACAAGCTTAATATATCAAGATACGTTTGGTCCAGAAGTAAATAGATTCGATTTTTTAAATAAAATTACTACCTCGATTGCGGGTTTAGTAAGTTAAGTTGGTCGGCCTACTGTTACAGTTAGCAAGTTAGTCGGCCTACTGTTACAGTTAGAAAGTTAGTCGGCATACTGTTATCCATGGTCTCTCTGTACAGTTAGCAAGTTAGTCGGCCTACTGTTATCCATGGTCTCCCTGTACAGTTAGCAAGTTAGTCGGCCTACTGTTACAGTTACCAAGTTAGTCGGCATACTGTTATCCATGGTCTCTCTGTACAGTTAGCAAGTTAGCCGGCCTACTGTTATCCATGGTCTCTCTGTACAGTTAGCAAGTTAGTCGGCCTACTGTTATCCATGGTCTCTCTGTACAGTTAGCAAGTTAGCCGGCCTACTGTTATCCATGGTCTCTCTGTACAGTTAGCAGGTTAGTCGGCCTACTGTTATCCATGGTCTCTCTGTACAGTTAGCAAGTTAGCCGGCCTACTGTTATCCATGGTCTCTCTGTACAGTTAGCAAGTTAGTCGGCCTACTGTTATCCATGGTCTCTCCGTACAGTTAGCAAGTTAGTCGGCCTACTGTTATCCATGGTCTCTCCGTACAGTTAGCAAGTTAGTCGGCCTACTGTTATCCATGGTCTCTCTGTACAGTTAGCAAGTTAGCCGGCCTACTGTTATCCATGGTCTCTCTGTACAGTTAGCAAGTTAGTCGGCCTACTGTTATCCATGGTCTCTCTGTACAGTTAGCAAGTTAGCCGGCCTACTGTTATCCATGGTCTCTCTGTACAGTTAGCAGGTTAGTCGGCCTACTGTTATCCATGGTCTCTCTGTACAGTTAGCAAGTTAGCCGGCCTACTGTTATCCATGGTCTCTCTGTACAGTTAGCAAGTTAGTCGGCCTACTGTTATCCATGGTCTCTCCGTACAGTTAGCAAGTTAGTCGGCCTACTGTTATCCATGGTCTCTCCGTACAGTTAGCAAGTTAGCCGGCCTACTGTTATCCATGGTCTCTCTGTACAGTTAGCAAGTTAGTCGGCCTACTGTTATCCATGGTCTCTCCGTACAGTTAGCAAGTTAGTCGGCCTACTGTTATCCATGGTCTCTCCGTACAGTTAGCAAGTTAGCCGGCCTACTGTTATCCATGGTCTCTCTGTACAGTTAGCAAGTTAGTCGGCCTACTGTTATCCATGGTCTCTCCGTACAGTTAGCAGGTTAGTCGGCCTACTGTTATCCATGGTCTCTCTGTACAGTTAGCAAGTTAGCCGGCCTACTGTTATCCATGGTCTCTCTGTACAGTTAGCAAGTTAGTCGGCCTACTGTTATCCATGGTCTCTCCGTACAGTTAGCAAGTTAGTCGGCCTACTGTTATCCATGGTCTCTCCGTACAGTTAGCAAGTTAGCCGGCCTACTGTTATCCATGGTCTCTCTGTACAGTTAGCAAGTTAGCCGGCCTACTGTTATCCATGGTCTCTCTGTACAGTTAGCAAGTTAGTCGGCATACTGTTATCCATGGTCTCCCTGTACAGTTAGCAAGTTAGTCGGCCTACTGTTATCCATGGTCTCCCTGTACAGTTAGCAAGTTAGTCGGCCTACTGTTATCCATGGTCTCTCCGTACAGTTAGCAAGTTAGTCGGCCTACTGTTATCCATGGTCTCTCTGTACAGTTAGCAAGTTAGCCAGCCTACTGTTATCCATGGTCTCTCTGTACAGTTAGCAAGTTAGTCGGCCTACTGTTATCCATGGTCTCTCTGTACAGTTAGCAAGTTAGCCGGCCTACTGTTATCCATGGTCTCTCTGTACAGTTAGCAGGTTAGTCGGATTACTGTTATCCATGGTCTCCCTGTACAGTTAGCAAGTTATCGGCCTACTGTTATCCATGGTCTCTCTGTACAGTTAGCAAGTTAGCCGGCCTACTGTTATCCATGGTCTCTCTGTACAGTTAGCAAGTTAGCCGGCCTACTGTTATCCATGGTCTCCCTGTACAGTTAGCAAGTTAGTCGGCCTACTGTTATCCATGGTCTCTCTGTACAGTTAGCAAGTTAGCCGGCCTACTGTTATCCATGGTCTCTCTGTACAGTTAGCAAGTTAGCCGGCCTACTGTTATCCATGGTCTCTCTGTACAGTTAGCAAGTTAGTCGGCCTACTGTTATCCATGGTCTCTCTGTACAGTTAGCAAGTTAGCCGGCCTACTGTTATCCATGGTCTCTCTGTACAGTTAGCAGGTTAGTCGGATTACTGTTATCCATGGTCTCCCTGTACAGTTAGCAAGTTAGTCGGCCTACTGTTATCCATGGTCTCTCTGTACAGTTAGCAAGTTAGCCGGCCTACTGTTATCCATGGTCTCTCTGTACAGTTAGCAGGTTAGTCGGCCTACTGTTATCCATGGTCTCTCTGTACAGTTAGCAAGTTAGCCGGCCTACTGTTATCCATGGTCTCTCTGTACAGTTAGCAGGTTAGTCGGATTACTGTTATCCATGGTCTCTCTGTACAGTTAGCAAGTTAGTCGGCCTACTGTTATCCATGGTCTCTCTGTACAGTTAGCAAGTTAGTCGGCCTACTGTTATCCATGGTCTCCCTGTACAGTTAGCAAGTTAGCTGGCCTACTGTTATCCATGGTCTCTCTGTACAGTTAGCAGGTTAGTCGGATTACTGTTATCCATGGCCTGTCTGTACAGTTAGCAAGTTAGTCGGCCTACTGTTATCCATGGTCTCTTTGTACAGTTAGTAAGTTAGTCGGCCTACTGTTACAGTTAGAAAGTTAGTCGGCCTACTGTTACAGTTAGCAAGTTAGTCGGCCTACTGTTATCCATGGTCTCTCTGTACAGTTAGCAAGTTAGTCGGGCTACTGTTATCCATGGCCTCTCTGTACAGTTAGCAAGTTAGTCGGCCTACTGTTATCCATGGTCTCTCTGTACAGTTAGAAAGTTAGTCGGCCTACTGTTACAGTTAGTAAGTTAGTCGGCCTACTGTTACAGTTAGCAAGTTAGTCGGCCTACTGATATCCATGGTCTCTCTGTACAGTTAGCAAGTTAGTCGGCCTACTGTTATCCATGGTCTCTCTGTACAGTTAGAAAGTTAGTCGGCCTACTGTTACAGTTAGTAAGTTAGTCGGCCTACTGTTACAGTTAGCAAGTTAGTCGGCCTACTGATATCCATGGTCTCTCCGTACAGTTAGCAAGTTAGTCGGCCTACTGTTATCCATGGTCTCTCTGTACAGTTAGCAAGTTAGCCGGCCTACTGTTATCCATGGTCTCTCTGTACAGTTAGCAAGTTAGTCGGCCTACTGTTATCCATGGTCTCTCCGTACAGTTAGCAAGTTAGTCGGCCTACTGTTATCCATGGTCTCTCCGTACAGTTAGCAAGTTAGCCGGCCTACTGTTATCCATGGTCTCTCTGTACAGTTAGCAAGTTAGTCGGCCTACTGTTATCCATGGTCTCTCTGTACAGTTAGCAAGTTAGCCGGCCTACTGTTATCCATGGTCTCTCTGTACAGTTAGCAGGTTAGTCGGCCTACTGTTATCCATGGTCTCTCTGTACAGTTAGCAAGTTAGCCGGCCTACTGTTATCCATGGTCTCTCTGTACAGTTAGCAAGTTAGTCGGGCTACTGTTATCCATGGCCTCTCTGTACAGTTAGCAAGTTAGTCGGCCTACTGTTATCCATGGTCTCTCTGTACAGTTAGAAAGTTAGTCGGCCTACTGTTACAGTTAGTAAGTTAGTCGGCCTACTGTTACAGTTAGCAAGTTAGTCGGCCTACTGATATCCATGGTCTCTCTGTACAGTTAGCAAGTTAGTCGGCCTACTGTTATCCATGGTCTCTCTGTACAGTTAGAAAGTTAGTCGGCCTACTGTTACAGTTAGTAAGTTAGTCGGCCTACTGTTATCCATGGTCTCTCTGTACAGTTAGCATAGTTGTCGTCTATCTTAGATTTCGCCTGCTTTTATAGATGTACCAATTCCTTTGTTTTTAGTCCTTTGGTTTTAGCCGTATATTTTGAAAACTAATTAAAATCAAGAAATACAAAGAAAAATAAAAACATTGACCTGTTTTCTATCATAACATCGAAACGAAACTGTTTTCCACGTAAACTGTACTTAAAACCCATTTTGAAATACCCTTCTCTAACATTTATTTTAAAATAACCAAGCAGTAAATGTTGTCATATTGATCACTACATGGAATCATTACACAACTCCTATTTTATGTATATGTGTATGTTTGAGCTTCAGATAAGAATCCTTAGGCTATATATATATATTGTGAATCCTAACGTATTATATATTTTTTGCTAACGTACTATTACTAATATATTTTCACAAGGCCAGTAAAATAAAATCTATAGGTTACTATGTTATATATTTCTCTCCTTAGTTACTTGTATTAAGATTTATTGAGTACAACTATCTAAGAAGTGTATCGAAACTATCAACACAAATGTTAGAGAAAGACAAGATCTATGATCATCTGCAATGCGAGTTGTCCAATTGGACGGTCGGCTACAGAGCTCTTGAGATGATTGGAGAAACTATGCCTGGAACTGTTTGGTGTGCCCAATTAGATCTTGTATAAACAATCGGGGAATGTCATAATCTGCCTCTTCTCTACCTGTTCCAACCACTTTTTCTCATTGCATCTTCCGTAAGTTTATTCTTCTCATCATGTACATTTGAAGAACAAATTACAAGATTCTAATTTGCTTCTAAAAATTTTGCTATTATATAAAAACTTTTAAGAGTAGTTTGCCACATATGCAACTCCCCTGAAAGTTATAGGAACAACAATTAAATTTACAGAATTATAGAAAATAACAAAACTAAAATGGTAAAAATGGTTCTCACAAAAATTTGAAACAATACATTAAAGAAGATTTAATGATTAAACATTTTTTTTAATTTAACAAACTTACAATAAACTACAGATTAGCAGGAAAAAACATAATTAAACGGGTAGATACAAAAATGAACCTGATAAGAGTGGTTGAAACTATAAGCATACAGGATATAACGAAATTAAACGGGTATAGGCAAAGAACAGAAATACAGTAAAAATGTACATCAAATTGTGAAATGATCAATAAAGATTATATAGACACTAGGCAACTATTGAAACAAAATTTTAAAGCTAACATTGAACATAAAACATAAATATAATATAAAGAAATGAATGATAAAATATAAAATAGAGCACATGGGTTCGAACCTAGGTTGATAATCATCACAACAAAAGGACACATGGGAAAATCTAACAAAATGCTGAATGTGGCAAAAAAGACATAATTGTGCGAAAGTGTTCACCAATAGGATGATAAGTATTTGGAAAAATAATAAAATAAACATCTTACGTTTAAAAAGTTATTAGCCGTGTATCGTAAAATGCTCGGCTTGAAGGAAACTAACCAAACCCAGGCAAAACGTCGAACCGGCGAACCGAAAGCTGGAACGACGAAACAGACCAAAGCCTGAGCCAACGACCACGAAAGTAATAAGCCGACAGCGCAAGAGCGATCTCAGGCAACCTGGCAAACCAAAGCGTAGAGTAACCAAAATGTAACGGTCAAAAGACCCGGTACAGTACTTAAACGTCACAGCAGAGCATCAGTAAAGAGGGCACTATATTACACTACTCTGCAGGGCATCGGTGATGTGGGCACTGTACTTAGACTTCACTGTAAAGCATCATTTATGTGGGCACTGTACTTAACTACACTCCAGAGCATCAGTTATGTGGGCATGTAATTAACTACATTGCAGAGCATCACTTATGTGGGCACTGTACTTACAGTACACTGCAGAGCTTCGGTTACGTGGGAACTGTACTGACACTACACTGCAGAGCATCAGCTACATGGGCACTGTACTTAACTACACTGCAGAGCATCAGTTATGTCGGCACTGTACTTACAGTACACTGCAGAGCATCACTTATGTGACAAATGTACTTACACTACACTGCAGATTATCATTTATGTGGGCAATGTACATACTGTACACTGCAGAGTACCGCTTATGTGGGCAATGTGGGCAAGGACAGTACACTGCAGAGCATCACTTATGTGAGCACTGTACTTACAGTACATTGCAGGATTCGGTTATGTGGGCACTGTACTTACAGTACACTGCAGAGATTCGGTTATGTGGGCACTGTACTTACAGTACATTGCAGAGATTCGGTTATGTGGGCACTGTACTTACAGTACACTGCAGAGTATCACTTATGTGAGCACTGTACTTACACTACAATGCAGAGCATCAGTTATGTGGACTCTGTTCTCTGTTCTAGCGTTTTTCCATCGGCTGATTAATACTTGCCTTGCACACTGGGTGATTTATCGCCTGCAGATTTATGTGGTTTTGTAGTCGAGCGATGGGTTCTATTGAGATTGCTAGTGTATGTGCTTTTGTTCAAGTGATAAAAAGAAGATAAAATATTGGGTCCATCCTTTTTTAGTAAAATACTTTTGAACGGTCAACTTAAAAAAATATATACTGTATATAGTTGTTTACTTGAATACTAGAAAGAATAGTCGGATGGTAAATTAAATCTATTCAATGTTTTGAATAGCTAACAATTAAAAATTAGCTATCAATTGACTCCTAAAACTACAAAGGACATGCAAGTGGTTTTAGGGGAGTTTAAGACTATTTTTACATAATGGCTGAGCGTTTTATGTTTCTTGATGATATCGAACTCAACATAAGATAAACCCACTACAGTGTCTTTTAACTATCACACAGTAATATACTTTTAATTATAAACTTGTCTAAATTTATTAATACTAAACTTTTCTGTCTCTACACTCTTTGAGATTTTTATTCTTTAATTGTAACTCTCTTTCACTTCAATTTCACTAATATATATGTCTGTGTAAAAAACAGCCATTTTCAATCAAAAACAACAGACAAACTTTTAATATTCCAAGTATTGACAGACAGGCGATTAGACAATCGCCAGTGTGCGTGGAGTGGTTAAACTTGTACGTTACAGATCTCAGACGCAACTGTCGCCTCGCCCGCAAATCTGTGACACGCAGCAAATTTTCAAATCGGCGGTAATTTAAAAATCGCCATCCGCCATGTGTGCGCGTTCCCATTTAAAACTATGTTGCACAGATTAGTTGATTAAATATTCGGTGGCGATTAATCGCTTGTGTGTGTCTAGCCTTACGCCATACTGCAGAGCATCAGGGATGGGGAAAATATGAATATTGGTTAAAAGGCCAACAATGACAACCGTTGAGTAAGTGGGAGCTCACACCTCCATTTAATTCGACATTTTAAATCTTTTGCTGGTTAAAATGATTAGACTAAAAGATCATTTTAACCATTTTAACCAGTAAAACAGTTTATTAGAATTGTTTGCAACTTTTTAATCTAGCGTGGGAAATGCTTGAAATAACTAAACCCTTAAACCTTCCTCCCAATATTTAGATAAAATGACTGTCTTTAATCCACATATCAACATTTTGAAACATATCCAGTAACTTAGCACAATAGCAATATCAAATTCAGAGTTGTCGAGGGGTCCAATCTGTCCTAAATACACAAGGAGTCGTCCTCTGCCCAATATTTGTCGGGGAGTGTTGCCACCTACACCACAACATACACACACTGACTTCGTCTCCTCGGTACATGAAACATTCTCAAAAGAAATAGCAATTATTACTAAGCCAGTTGATGTAAGGATTTTTATATTTAAAAAGACTTACGCTGGTTTAAAAGATTAAATCTAGCTATTTACCCCCAGTAATAATCATCTACTACTAAATATGAAAGGGTTTAAACCACGCACCTTCCCTACTATTTGCTACATCTCACAAATTGACTACTCAAAAGCTGTTTGGAATAATGTTAGATTAAAAATTAATGTTTACATAATATTAGTATTTACGATTTCTTGGAATTTAATATTTTAATTTGACGAGTTATGAGTGGTATCCACAACCTCGATGCCCCACATGAATATGTTCGTTAGTTACAGATGTTATTAATAGTTTCAAACTATGATTCATAAAAACATATATGTTCAGCATTGCTGTATTGTGAATATGTTGCCTTTAGTGAGTTATAAATGGCATCCAAACACCTCGATGCCCCACATAAATATGTTCGTTAGTTACAGATGTTATTAATAGTTTCAAACTATGATTCATAAAAATATATATGTTCAGCATTGCTGTATTGTGAATATGTTGTCTTTAGTGAGTTATGAATGGCATCTACACACCTCGATGCCCCACATAAATATGTTCGTTAATTACAGATGTTATTAATAGTTTCAAACTATGATTCATAAAAACATATATGTTCAGCATTGCTGTATTGTGAATATGTTGCCTTTAGTGAGTTATAAATGGCATCCAAACACCTCGATGCCCCACATGAATATGTTCGTTAGTTACAGATGTTATTACTAGGTTCAAACTATGATTCTAAAAACATATATGTTCAGCATTGTCAATGTGTTGCCTTTAGTGAGTTATAAATGGCATCCAAATACCTCGATGCCCCACATGAATATGTTCGTTAGTCACAGATGTTATTACTAGTTTCAAACTATGATTCATAGAAACATATATGTTCAGCATTGCTGTATTGTCAATATGTTGCTTTAGTGAGTTATAAATGGCATCCAAACACCTCGATGCCCCACATAAATATGTTCGTTAGTTACAAATGTTATTACTAGTTTCAAACTATGATTCATAAAAACATATATGCTCAGCATTGCTGTATTGTGAATATGTTGTCTTTAGTGAGTTATGAATGGCATCCACACATCTCGATGCCCCACATGAATATGCTCGTTAGTTACAGATGTTATTACTAGTTTCAAACTATGATTCATAAAAACATATATGTTCAGCATTGCTTCAGCATTGTCAATATGTTTTCTTTAGTGAGTTATATATTCTTGTTTTTAAAAATAAAGTACTTATTATATGAATTATGAAATTAAGGCATTAACTAGACAGATAGCAAAATTATGAACGTAATTTATATAACATTACAGTATTTTGTTGCATTTAGAGTGATACAACATACTTTATTGATAATTGAACATAAAATATTGTCAAGATCAAATTTGTTTTATTTAAAATTTACAGTCTCCAAATAAAATTATCAATCGCTCAGAGATATTTTACAAATTGTTTAAGTAAGTTATGTCCATCATTTCAATTCATTTTAAGTATGAATTAATTTTTCTGTATAAATAAAATCTCTTTAAAGAACCCACACTTTCTACACAAAATATAATCACCTTTAAATCTGGTGATTGACAATATTTTTTTTACTACACTGCTATGAGTTCAGCTGTTTTCGTTATGTGTTTACAACCTGCGAAACATCATATTTTCAACAGCTGTCTATTGTTTACTACAGAAAGTAACATTGTTTACAACCGAAAATTTTCCACAGTCAACAACACCTGTTTTTAAAACATGTTTCATATTTAATAAACAGTTAACATTCCAAAAATGAGTTTTTATTCCGTAGTGTAGTGAAAAGTATCGTTCAAAACTCGAGTGAAAATGTTTTGTATGATCTCGACCATTTGAAGTGCTCGACAAGTCTTGCACTTCAAACATATGGTCTCGAACATGCAAAACCCCACTTTCCGCTCTTGTTATGAAATATACTATTAAAAGTACTATTAACAATCATTTCTTTGTTAATCGTTAAGATTTAAATTTAAAATAACAACGTTTTACTCAACGTTACTTACTCAACGTTTTAATTTGTTGACAATTACCTAAAATTGATTATAATAATCACTATAAGATAGCCAAATGAACTATGAGTAACTGTAAACATTTTAAGGGAAGGAATACTGAGTCCTCAGACAATTCAACTCAAGATAACTTAAACCTAACCATTACAACCTAACATTACCTAATCTTATTTAACCCAGCCCAACTAACTCTAATCAAACGAAACCTAACCTATCCTTATCTAACTTAACTTAATCTAACCTAACCTTGTCTTACCAAAAGCATCCAAACACCTTAATTAATTGGTCTTGTTGTAATCCTTATGACCAGACCTTGTTGTATCCTTATTGATAGTTACGATTCGTTACTTTCATATATGTAAGTAAATGCGGCGATTTTTAATCGATTTAAAACAATTGAAAATAGTTTAAATCAATAAATTTAAAATGGATTTAGATCAAAATAAAATCACTGTATTTACTTACACATATAAAAGTAATGTACTGTAACTATACATGTCATAAGGATTACAACAAGACCAAATAATTAATTTTAACGCCGCTAAAACAAGAAAATAATTTTTCAGGTAATTGATTTGATCTTATTTCTAATCAAAAACGAAAAGTTAAAATTCTAAAATCCACAAAATGTATAGAACACATTCCTAACAACAAGGTAAAATATTAATGTGATACCCTAACGGGTTTTTGTGTAATAGTGATGTAAACTTGATGTACAATGAAAACTAGTTAAAATTCCGGTACATATTTTGTTCCAACTAGGATAAAAATCATAAAATAGGTTAATAAAACTTTGAAATGCACGTGGCAATGGCGTACAAATAATCGATGAAAACAATGGTATAGTTAGATTTTTTGTAGGTTTCTCATTTCCTTAGAAAACAACCTTCAAACTTGGGTGTACATAATTTCTGTGCCGACAGTAGTTGATCAGGATTATGTAATATATATATATAATTTTTCCTGAATATTAACGAATATTTAGGTTATGTAGAATTCATAATACACCAACGCACACTGAATATAACAGATATTATGTATATTCCTTGTGCCGAAGCATCAAATACAAAACGCAAACGCCTTCAATATTCCTGATACAGCCCGCTCAACAAGCCTGGGGGGGGGTACTTTTCCAGTGAGCACAAATCCACCTAGTAAGGTCCTAATTCTTACATATTATCATCTTAATTCTTTATGTAATATCATTCGATGATAATAATATACCATTTAATAGTTTCAAAAGATCAAACCGCTGAAATCTCACTGTGAGGAGTGTTCGCGACTGGAAAAGTACCCCCCAGCTGTGACGTCAAAGTGACGTGTGCCTTCACTGGGGGGGATACTTTTCAGGGGCTACTTTTCAGGCGCCCCGTCTTACTAGCGCACGTGTTAGAAGTGCACAAGGGTCAAAGCATGTTAGGAGAGCACAGCCCTTCTACCTAGGTCCCGGAGGGTCAATCTGACCTGCCGGCGGTCTGGTATAATTCCCCGGCTGTATGTAAACTGCTATGAGGGTCTTGCAAGTTTTGTAATCTCCTACACCATCAGAGCAGGCAAGAAATGGTAACGGCCAGAATGTAAACTCCGACGCCATTGCCGGTTCGGGGGTTGATTAACCGAGTGTTTGAAATTTTAGCGGATGCATTATCCTATCTTTCCTGTAATCATACAGAAGTATTATATCCTTCAAACTTACTTTAGAATTATAAAGAAATACTTTGTCTTTCAATTATCTTTTCACTATTGTTAGATACTGACAATGTTATAAACATAAAAGGTTTGAAAACATGGTTCGTGTAGATTATCCGTCCTAGATTAGAAAATACTAGAATTATTTCTGATCACTAAAATATCAATTCAGAACATTATTAATATACATTTAAAGTGATTGTAAAGTAATGTAATGAGGTCTTAGGGGTGTTAATTGAACAATTGGTCATATATTAATTTCATACGTATTTATTCAATCTTAATATAATAGTAATTGTTCAAATAAAAATATAAGTGTAGTGGAAAAATTAATGAATTAAATTTAAAAGAAGTCCCAAAATAATTCTCATTGAAAAACAGAACATATTTATAAATAATAAATATAAGTAGCAATACTCATGATTTGACAGAAGGTCAAAATGGAAAGTACTAATAAACATGACATAACAATACAAAATACACGATAAAAAATTGAATAAAATTCTGAAAAGAAATAAAAACAGCATTCTAACTAACTACCCATTAATATACGTGACATATGGCCATCTCATGTGGCAAAGGTGCCTCATCTACTTTAATTTCTAACAATCACAGCCATTACATACTTTCCCCTTGAAACAGAGCCTGCTGATTAGGCTTCTTTAGCAATTTTAAGTTTTTCTTGCCCTCGTTTAAAAGATAAATTTCCCGTGACTTTTGCCACATCCAAAATAGAATTCAGTTTGACATACACAAATGTTTGGGTGTTATTGATATGTTTAGTAAACTTAAAACTATTTGGATGCACCTGATTAAACTTTTTTTGAAAATGAGAATGTAATTATTCACAGGGGTTATTTGTTACTGTTTTCATAGTGAACGAAGCCCATATTTTGGGTGGAAACATTAAAGCTCCATTTATATAGTTCTTATCTTAGTAGCCGGCGAACTTCACGATTCTCGGATTTGTTGGAAGCTTTGACATGAACTGTATACCTTCCACTGTACACTGTAGGCCTGTGAACTTAACTGGATCAGGTCCTATTTGCTTCGTCGAGTCCAATGTATCCAACTTTCTAGCTTTGGTGAAACCCACACGTCTGAATTTTCCAGGGCCTCAGAGCTCTGTCCTGGGGCCCTTGCTTTTTATCCTCTAGATAAATGATCTTCCTAAATACGTTAACTCTGGTTTAGATAATTCACCACTCTCTGTTTCTTTATTTGCTGACAATACATGTCTCATTTTAAATCACAATAATTTGTCTTCTATGGCATCCTCACACTACCCAGCCTTTTAATTTATGAGGTGGTGGTATATGTTTTTAAAAATAAAATCAAATTCCCTATCCATAATCATAACTGCAATATTAGATGTAAAAACAATTTTACCATTGAAAAGTGCAATCTGGATATTTTTAAAAATACAGTTTTTAATTTTGGCCCTAAATATTTTAATCTTCTCCCTCAAAATATAAAAACAATCAATAGTTTATGTCTGCTGAAAACCCGTTTGAGGAGCCATTTGGTCGGGATTGCTTTCTATACTATCGATGAAGATCTTATGCAACCTTATGTGGTGGTGTTGGCTGTTTTACTTGTATTTAACTACCTTAAATACTTTTCTTATGTAGCAGCTCTTATTGTAATAAAATAAATGTCAAGATCGGCTTAAGTGTAGGCTATAGTGAAAAATTTTCTTAGAAATTATTTACGTATGATTTGTGTATTATGACTTGCATAGAAAACTGTAACAGTTCATATTGTGTCAATAAATTAATCTTGAATCTATACTTTAAAACGTGTCTCTTCTCACAAATCCATATCTTTCGTACACATTTAATCACTTTATTTGGCGTAACCTTGAGCTTATTTACGAACAACGCCTCACCGCCCCGATCACTTGTCCTAACTCGAGAGTGAAAGAACGACCGATGTTGGTAATGTACTCCTGACGAACACTCTAAGATATGTGTGGGATGGGTAGTTAGCACTCCTGTGTCACCCCACCCTACATTTGGCCTAATCCTCCAACCATAAATGGATTAAACAAGGTTGAGTGCAAATCCTAGTACAAATTTAAATATTTGTGGATTGAATATATCTTTAAAAATAAACATGATGTAAAAGTAACATTATTTAATTATATTCTAGTATTTGTCCCAATTCAATACGAAAATTTTGAGTGTTTTAAGCTCAAGTTAAGGAGCACATGTTTAGTGTAATTTAATTCCAGGCATTGAGTGTAATTATCAACAACAACTAATAAAGTAGTTTATACGTGACATAGCAAGTAATCCGGTCTTCACGATCATACCCGAAAGTTTATATATATTATATAAATTCATTTATATATATATATATATATATATATATATGAATTTGCTAAAAGTATTCTTAAGATATAATTTGGATATATTTTTAATTGTTATTTACTTACTTGTAAATAGTATCTTGCAGTAAATAAAATGTTTACTGATGCATGCATTAATAATATTTTTTATACACGTAGAGCGGATATTGTTATGTTTTGAAATCGTTATATAGGCAATATGTTATGTTCTTAGTCCTCTTACACCGATACTAGGAGACACCCCTGCACGCTTCGCGTGCCAACCCCGACGCTCGGCCTTCGACCTCGGCATGTGATTTTTGACTACAAATAATAGTAGATTAACCGTATAAAGTAAAATGACAATATTAAATGTATTTACAGTATCTCACTCACTCTTATTGTGTTGCTACCTATTTATTAGTATAGGGTTACTTAGCCTATTTTAAACGTGTTTATTTCATTTGTTTTTGTTTAACAGCTGACAATTAAACTCTAAACACATCAATAGGGCATTGTCAAATATACAAAATAAACATGTTTATTTATTAATTTAAATTGTTATTAATTTACTAAAATCAATTCAATGTTATTCTTATAGAAAAAAGGAAATTTTGAGGGGCTGTTTGTACCCCTTAGGAATGGAATTTCAAAAAATACTTTCTTAGTGGGTCCCTTCGATACTAATGCTACCTTCCTTTGAAATTTCGTGTTAATCCGTTAGGTTGCTTTTGAGATTTCGTAATCAGTCAGTCAGTGAGTGAATGGTATTTCGCTTTTATATATTTAGATTGCGTCCACACAATGCTTCCCATCGGTGTGGGGACAACTAGAGAAGCCTGGGGTGTCTGTGTTGGATGATGGCAAGGGTTCAGATGTTGTACAGGGAAGAGACTACAACAAGCCAGTACAACACTAAATGGTTCAGATTCAACGTTAACTTGCGACTTAGTTCTCCGGCTACTGCCCACTTAATAAATGGCCTACTGAGCATTAGTCAGTGTCACCTGCGAGTTAGTTCTCCGGCTACTGCCCACTTAATAAATGGCCTACTGAGCATTAGTCAGTGTAACCTGCAAGTTAGTTCTCCGGCTACTGCCCACTTAATAAATGGCCTACTGAGCATTAGTCAGTGTCACCTGCGAGTTAGTTCTCCGGCTACTGCCCACTTAATAAATGGCCTACTGAGCATTAGTCAGTGTCACCTGCGAGTTAGTTCTCCGGCTACTGCCCACTTAATAAATGGCCTACTGAGCATTAGTCAGTGTCACCTGCGACTTAGTTCTCCGGCTACTGCCCACTTAATAAATGGCCTACTGAGCATTAGTCAGTGTCACCTGCGAGTTAGTTCTCCGGCTACTGCCCACTTAATAAATGGCCTACTGAGCATTAGTCAGTGTAACCTGCAAGTTAGTTCTCCGGCTACTGCCCACTTAATAAATGGCCTACTGAGCATTAGTCAGTGTAACCTGCGACTTAGTTTTCCGGCTACTGCCCACTTAATAAATGGCCTACTGAGCATAAGTCAATTTCACCTGCGACTTAGTTCTCCGGCTACTGCCCACTTAATAAATGGTCTACTGAGCATTAGTCAATTTAACCTGCGACTTAGTTCTCCGGCTACTGCCCACTTAATAAATGGCCTACTGAGCATAAGTCAATTTAACCTGCGACTTAGTTCTCCGGCTACTGCCCACTTAATAAATGGCCTACTGAGCATAAGTCAATTTAACCTGCGACTTAGTTCTCCGGCTACTGCCCACTTAATAAATGGCCTACTGAGCATAAGTCAATGTAACCTGCGAGTTAGTTCTCCGGCTATTGCCCACTTAATAAATGGCCTACTGAGCATTAGTCAATTTAACCTGCGACTTAGTTCTCCGGCTATTGCCCACTTAATAAATGGCCTACTGAGCATTAGTCAGTGTCACCTGCGAGTTAGTTCTCCGGCTACTGCCCACTTAATAAATGGCCTACTGAGCATTAGTCAGTGTAACCTGGAAGTTAGTTCTCCGGCTACTGCCCACTTAATAAATGGCCTACTGAGCATAAGTCAATTTAACCTGCGACTTAGTTCTCCGGCTGTTGCCCACTTAATAAATGGCCTACTGATCATAAGTCAATTTAACCTGCGACTTAGTTCTCCGGCTACTGCCCACTTAATAAATGGTCTACTGAGCATTAGTCAATTTAACCTGCGACTTAGTTCTCCGGCTACTGCCCACTTAATAAATGGCCTACTGAGCATAAGTCAATTTAACCTGCGACTTAGTTCTCCGGCTACTGCCCACTTAATAAATGGCCTACTGAGCATAAGTCAATTTAACCTGCGACTTAGTTCTCCGGCTACTGCCCACTTAATAAATGGCCTACTGAGCATTAGTCAATGTAACCTGCGAGTTAGTTCTCCGGCTATTGCCCACTTAATAAATGGCCTACTGAGCATTAGTCAATTTAACCTGCGACTTATTTCTCCGGCTATTGCCCACTTAATAAATGGCCTACTGAGCATTAGTCAGTGTAACCTGCGAGTTAGTTCTCCGGCTATTGCCCACTTAATAAAGGGCCTACTGAGCATAAGTCAATTTAACCTGCGACTTAGTTCTCCGGCTATTGCCCACTTAATAAATGGCCTACTGAGCATTAGTCAGTGTAACTTGCGAGTTAGTTCTCCGGCTATTGCCCACTTAATAAATAATGGCCTACTGAGCATTAGTCAATTTAACCTGCGACTTAGTTCTCCGGCTACTGCCCACTTAATAAATGGCCTACTGAGCATTAGTCAATTTAACATTCGACTTAGTTCTCCGGCTACTGCCCACTTAATAAATGGCCTACTGAGCATAAGTCAATTTAACCTGTGACTTAGTTCTCCGGCTATTGCTCACTTAATAAATGGCCTACTGAGCATTAGTCAATGTAACCTGCGAGTTAGTTCTCCGGCTACTGCCCACTTAATAAATGGCTTACTGAGCATTAGTCAATTTAACCTGCGACTTAGTTCTCCGGCTACTGCCCACTTAATAAATGGCCTACTGAGCATTAGTCAGTGTAACCTGCGAGTTCTCCGGCTATTGCCCACTTAATAAATGGCCTACTGAGCATTAGTCAATTTAACCTGCGACTTAGTTCTCCGGCTGTTGCCCACTTAATAAATGGCCTACTGAGCATTAGTCAGTGTAACCTGCGAGTTAGTTCTCCGGCTATTGCCCACTTAATAAATAATGGCCTACTGAGCATTAGTCAATTTAACCTGCGACTTAGTTCTCCGGCTACTGCCCACTTAATAAATGGCCTACTGAGCATTAGTCAATTTAACATGCGACTTAGTTCTCCGGCTACTGCCCACTTAATAAATGGCCTACTTAGCATAAGTCAATTTAACCTGTGACTTAGTTCTCCGGCTATTGCTCACTTAATAAATGGCCTACTGAGGATTAGTCAATGTAACCTGCGAGTTAGTTCTCCGGCTACTGCCCACTTAATAAATGGCCTACTGAGCATTAGTCAATTTAACCTGCGACTTAGTTCTCCGGCTACTGCCCACTTAATAAATGGCCTCCTGAGCATAAGCAATTTAACCTGCGACTTAGTTCTCCGGCTATTGCCCACTTAATAAATGGCTTACTGAGCATTAGTCAATGTAACCTGCGAGTTAGTTCTCCGGCTATTGCCCACTTAATAAATGGCCTACTGAGCATTAGTCAATGTAACCTGCGACTTAGTTCTCCGGCTACTGCCCACTTAATAAATGGCCTACTGAGCATTAGTCAAATTAACCTGCGACTTAGTTCTCCGGCTACTGCCCACTTAATAAATGGCCTACTGAGCATAAGTAAATTTAACCTGCGACTTAGTTCTCCGGCTACTGCCCACTTAATAAATGGCCTACTGAGCATAAGTCAATTTCAGTTTTTAACCAGACCACACGTCATTCACACTCATGTGTAACGGCATTTTTCCATCTAATATTCAGTTGCAACCTCAGCCTTCTAGAGCTGGATGAGATTCCAAGTGTTCTTAACAAATAGTCTTTCGATTCTTATCAAGTTCTAATGGGCTAAGAATTAGCTCGGTTTCAGGGTATTGAAACCTATTATGCACACTAACATCACAGCCCACTGCAATTTGGAGAAATGTGACACTATTGTACTTTACCTCCAACTCCCCGTTAGACCTGCAAGATATGAAAGGCAAGTTACCTTAAAACGTTTGGTAATTTTTATAAATCGCACGAAAGGTACTCAGCCTATCCTTTCGTCCGTTATGATATAGACAATTCAACACTACAATACAATTACTGTATTACTGCAGTATTCTATTTATAAAAAACTTAAGTGTAAAGTAATTGCTAGAACAATGAAAACCTGATTATTAAATGCGGGATAAAACTAACAAAACAAGATATTATACATCCTGTACCGAATATCCGTCTGTCTCTGCTGGATAAAAGAGCATTACAACGTAGACTTTACCAAACACTATAAAAACCCTCGGCCCAACTCCTCATTGATAATGCCAATAACAAATTATAAATCAATTACAATCTATCGGCCTAACTTTTCGTTGGTAACGCCGAACACAAATTATGATAAACTCACTCACTAATCTGTATCGGCCCAACTCCTCATTGGTAACACCAATAACAAATTATAAATCAATTACAATCTATCGGCCCAACTTTTCGTTGGTAACGCCGAACACAAAATATGATAAACTCGCTCACTAATCTATATCGGCCCAACTCTTCATTGGTAACGCCAATAACAAATTATAAATCAATTACAATCTATCGGCCCAACTCTTCGTTGGTAACGCCAGTAACTTACTATCGGCTCAACTTGTCGTTGGTAACGCCAATAACTCATTATTGGCCAAACTCCGCGTTGGTGACACCAATAATAAATAATAAGTCAATTAAATCCCTCCAACTCCTCGTTGGTAACAGAAACTCAAAAGGAAATTTAAATGTACTTACGAGTCGACTCTTCGTCAATTTCACCAAGGCAAAATAATACTTCAACAATACTTAATTACACTTCCTGGCTCTTCGTCGGTTACTAGCTGTTTCTCAGTTGTAACTGTTCTTTACATCGTGCGACTGACTCACCTGTCGGCCGGTCGGTTCGTGAAGGTGTCACTGGGAGGTACGACTGTTTTTAGGCCCCTAGGGCCTCTTCAGCCTAGGATAGGTAGGTAAAGGGTGTTGGATCGCTGGACCAGGACCAGAATCGTGAAGGTGTAGCTGGGTGCTACGGCTGTTATAGGTACTATGGCCTCTTCAGCCTAGGATAGGTAGATGAAGGGTAATTGGGCCGAAACAATCATGACTGTACGAGGCAAGCAAGCAGATCGGGTCTTCGGAATGACGGTCCCAAGGAAACATGGCCCCTGAAACATACAAACAAAGGTAGAAACATGGAAAATAAAAATTATTAGAGAGCTAACTGAGGGTGAATGGGAAATGAGAGGTGACTAAGCTTTCAGGAGTGGATGAAAGGGAATTGTGTCAGTAGCGGGTTGTGTGAAGGGTGTCTAACGGTTGCTGGGCGGGAGGTGGGTAGTGGATTAGAAACGGCCGTGGATCAGGAGATGAAGTATTGGCTGGTGGTGTAGGGTTCTGTAAAGTACTCTGCCAGTATGGGGGACTCAGTGGTTTGGGTGATGTAGTTCTGGTTCAGTTGGTTGGGGAACTCACGCAAGGTGTGGATATGGAACAGGGTGTAGAGGTCTCAGGAGCTGCGATCGTGGGCCAGGTGGTAAGCTAAGCGGATGGCGCTTCGCTCGGATTTCTCGAAGTTGGAGAGGTGATTGTGAGGGATGGTGATGAGCACTAGATGGGTAAACGTGAGTACGGGGCGTATGATGGCAGTGTAGTTAGAGGTAAGGGTCCTGGCAGAGCACCCCTGGTGTCGGTTGTTCAGGAAGCGCAGGGCTTTGAAACGGGCTGTGGTGGTCTTCTAAGATTATCGGAAGTGGGATATGAAGGATAGCTTGGAATCTAGGGTGACTCCCAGGTACTTGCAGGTTTTGGTCAGTGTAAGTCTGTTGCCTTGGAGGGTGATCGGGGTTTCCTGGTTATCTCGGAACTTTCTGCCGTTGTAGTTGAAAAAGCAGAGCTGGATTTTAGAAGTATTGATCCTGATGCACCATTTTTTTTTTTTTTTTTTTTTTTAATAAACTTCACTCGCCAGTTGACATGGGCCTACAGGCCTGTGCGTCAACTTTATTCAACGAGTGAAGTACCGACCGTTGAATTTGGATTTGTATTTGGTTTTTTTTCTTGCATTTTTTTCCAAAACCAAAATTCCAAATTTGAATTTGGAACAGTAGGTAAGGTTTCGTTACCTACTGTTGCAAAGCCACAGTACCCACCCACCCACCCATACACGTACAGAGGTAATGACCCACTCGCCCGCCCATACACGTACAGAGGTAATGAAAATACACGTACATAGGTAATGAGGTACAGAGGTAACCCAAAATTTTATTGAGGATTTTGGATAGTCGTCTACGTAGTGCTTCGGGAGTCTACCTTGAGGACTAGTGTCACTGAATGCAGGACACTACCTTGACGATTTGATCATATATTTTGATGCCAGGACGGAAGCCAGCCTGGGATTTTGGAAGCAAGTCTAGTTCATTGAGAAGAGTATGGAGGCGGGCAACAAGAATTTTCTCGAAGAGCTTCGAGAGGGACGCCGTGAGGCTGATGGGACGGTAGTTGTCTGGATATCTGGGGTTTCGGTAGCAGTATGACATGGGCCAGCTTCCAGTTGGGTGGTAGCCTAGGAGGAGGATGGATGGGAAGAAGATTGATAGAGCCCTAATCAGCGAAACCGGGGCCTTTTTAACCAGGATATTGAAGATGCCACTAGGACCGGGGGCAGTGTTCCTCAGGATCATAAGCCTGGCGGCAACATCTAGGTAGGTGATGGGGGTGGTCAGTAGGTGGTCAGGGAGTCCTGCAAGAGTTACCTGGAAGGGAGTAAAGAGGTTGTGGTTCTGGGCTATGGAGGCATTGGTTCGGATGAAATGGGCTGCGTCAAAGGTGGGTTGGTGTGGTACGGAAAAGATGGCGGATAAGGAAGCTCGGAAAGCCTCCGGTCTTCCTTATGGGTCTACCACGGGGACGTCATTCACTGTCAGTGGTACTGTAAGGTTAAAGGGGGTGTTGTGGGACTTGACCAGTCGCCAGAAATTCCGTGGGGCGGAGAGAAAGTCCTGATCCGCCTTGTCACAAATTCTACGGAGCCTGTCCCCCTTGAAGGCCGCGACCGAGGTCTTGACCCTCTGGACGAGCGCCCTATAAGATCCATGCAAGTATGCAGATCCGGGATCTCTGAGGAGTAGGCGCCTGACCCGCCTCTTTTGTTTGATGAGTAAGATGATGTCAGGTGGAAAGCGGTACGGGGTGTGCGTGACCAACTTAGTGGGGATAGAAATTCTCTTGGCCCTGATGATGGTGGCAGTAAGGGAGTCGGCAAGGGCGTCAATCTGGTCAGGGGATTGGAAGGGGGTGTGATGGTCAGGTTTCGTAAGTCAGTGTTGGATCGCTGGGAGCGGGCGGCAGTTTTATAGCCCAGTGGCGTCCTGGTGCGCTCCAGCGGAGTCTTGAGAACTAACCGGTAAAGCGTGTCCAAGCAGCCGGCCGGCGTACTTCGTTCGACTAGGCCAACCTTCCAAACGAAAAATAACCTAACCTAATTTGTCTGTACAAATAAAAATCCCCTAGAAAAATTATAATGTTATACATGTAAGAATTCATATTGTCCCTAAAATACATACAGTACAACCTGGGTTGGCGTCTCAAATCTGAATAATTAGTATATAGTTGAATAAATAATGAATAAATATGAATAATAAATAAATAAATAATAAATCTGTATAGTTAGGTACAACAGTTTATGTTACAGAAAAGTGTATAAACTACAACGTGTCTTGTAACACAGTATTTATTAAATATACGTTCATAAAATGTACTAACATAGCTACATTTTCTTGTATAATGGTATTTTTTACTCTCAAATTAAATTATAATAACACTTATGTGAAATTTTTAAAGCTATACCAACATTGAATTCTGTTAGAATATTTTATTGGACTTGTTTCTAGACTTGGAAGTAACGTTCATTTGAATGACTGAAGCCAATGCTGCTAAATTCTTACCCTCATATTACTAAAAAAAGTATTTACATAAGGGGACGAAGACCCCTTTGGTTTCCTCAGGATTTTTAAATTACGAGCTTCCTTTGGAAAACTCCAATAGATAAATCAGACAATTATGTGCCTAAGTGATATTGGGAAACACATGTATCCATGTACTTTTCATATTATAATATAGGAAAAATGGCCTACGACCATATGGGCAATATATAACCACAGTTTTAGTATAAATTTATGTCAGTAGTCACCTGATTGTGTTTATAGTCAAGCAAAACTAGATTATTACATCACCCCTTCTAAATATCGATAATGTAAATGACTAAAATAAGTAGTTATTATTAACAAACACGTCTAATACTGTTTTTAGGCAGTAACACTGTGAAAATAATTTAATTAAAAACAATCTTCAAACTACTCTCCAAAATGACCCCCAAATTATCGCATGCTGTAAGATATAAAAAATTGGGTGTGAACAGGCCGAAAGGCATGATATATCACAGGACGTCACAGGATCTGTAAATTTTATTTAGATATTAATGGATATAATTTATATATTATTATAACTAATTCCAGTAATACTCAAGTGACCGGCACAAAATATGTTAATTTCTAAAACAAATTAAATAGTCAACAATATTTTCTAAATATTATTTTACTGAGCAACAATTTTAATCATAAATTTAAAAACATCTCGATGCATTTTTTATCATAGCATTTCAATAAAATTAACAGAAATAACATATATAATAATAATTAAAATGAAAAATATAATAATATTTAAAATTATAACTATATATAATACCAACTAAGTTCAACGACCTTACACCTGTACTCTCGTAGTAAGTACGTTATTGTTTGTTACTGATAATTACACTCAATGTCTGTAATTAAATGTTACTAAACAAGTGATCTTTAACTTGTACTTAAAACACTTAATATTGTCGTACTGAACTGAGACAAAAACATAATTAAATAATATTACTTTTACATCCGTCGAGTTTATTTTTAAAGACATTTTCAATCCACAAATATTTAAATTTGAATTAGAATGTGCACTCAACCTTGTTTAATCCATTTATGGCCGGGGGATTATACCGGACCGCCGACGGTCAGATTGGACCCTCCGGGCCCCAGGTAGAAGGATTGTGCGCTCCTAACACGTGCGCTGGTAGCACGGAATCCACACAACCACAACACTCGGTCTCTCGGTCACTAGGTTCCTATTCCTCCCGACATAGTCCGCTTTTGTCCATCTTTGTATAGTCAACTGTCCAACTACTTATATATTGGGACTAATATAATCTATCTATCTATATAGTATAAAGCTCGATGTAGTGACTCACTGACACTAAATGTTGAGGCACTTCCCGGCGCCCTACCCCCATGAAGTGTTTACTTGAATCAAGAACCCCAAAACATAAATTTTTGAAAATGTAAACATTTTTAAACTGATCTTATCTACTCAAGTGGGGTATCAGTATAAATATATTTATCTTCTGAATCCAAATATAACATCAGATTTTTAACAGGATAAACATTACAGGTATATGCCCCTAAAACAAAAACAAAAAAACTCCTAAAACCAGTAAAAGGGTAGTACACTAAAATAAAACTTTCAAGTGGGGTATCAAACTAAAAGTATTTATCTCATAAATAACATTTTACCATTATATCTTGGAAGAGACAACGTTTCAGGGATCTGCCTCCCTCCCCAAATAGAAAATATAATCCAAAACCACTAATACACCAAGTGGGGTATCAAAATAAAGTTATTCTACTCTTAAATACTAATTTATAATCAAATTTTAGAAAAGACTATGTTTAGGGGCTCCACTGCCCCAACAACCAAAATTAATGGTCATGCTGGTTAACAATCCTGGCGAGGCAGTGGACCGATCTTTCTCACGAGGCGTCATGCCAAGATCAACAAATGGCACTGTACAGAGTGTTTTGGTGAGGCCGTAGGCCGAACTTTCCCCCGCGAGGCTGTAGGCCGAGTTTGCCTAAATGTTGAGGCACTTCCCGGCGTCCTACCCCCTACATATGTATATTTGAATTGAAGCAGTCGGTCTGAAACCTCCAGGAAAATTCAGACAATCCTAAGGTAAAATACTAATTTACCGTCATATTTTAGAAAAGACTGTTTAGGGACTCCACTGCCCCAAAAACCAAAATTAATGGTCATACTGGTTAACAATCCTGGCAAGGCAGTAAGCCGATCTTTCTCACGAGGCGACATGCCGAGATCAACAAATGGCATTATACAGAATGTCTTGGTGAGGCTGCAGGCCGAACTTTCCCCCGCGAGACTGTAGGCCGAGTTCCACAAAGACGCCTGTAGCAGAGCGTCTTGGCGAGACCGTAGGCCGAGCTCCTCCACGAGGCCAAAGGCCGAGTTCCTCAAAAGGACTAAAGGTAGAGTTCCCAGGCGAGGCTATAGGCCAAGCTTACCTCACGAGTGCAGCGAATGACGATGGGGTTGGCACGCGAAGCGGGAAAGGGTGTCCCCTAGTCTAATATATAAAAATCCGCATGTATAACTGATTCACTCATGTATACAAATTCTAACCCTCTTTCCAGATGAGCTAGAAACTTGAAATTTGGCACACTTGTGGGGTTTACTGAGCAACCGACGGGAAAACTCCGAAAACTCCCCAAAAATTCATTTTCAATTTCTAATCACCAAAAAAAAATTCAAAACTGCGGATACTAATTTTTAACTGTGTACTATTTTTTACGGCTTGATTCTGGGCAAACCATTGGATGTAGAGCAAATCTGATGGCATACTCCAGATTTGTAATTAAATTTCTTTAAATTTTATCTAGGTCACATTTTTTGTATTTTTAATAATAATGACGAAAATAATGGTTAAATTCCTATTTTTGTACAAAAAATTATAGTTTTGTTAGTTTTTTCGTATTTTATTGGCCTATTAGGATATTGTAAGAACTTAAAAACTTACGTACTACTTATCTTTACTACTATGTTACCAAAACTGCTACAAAATTGGTTTTTCACTTTTTATAACCAAGAAAAAATTCAAAATGGCTGCCGTAATAACACTGACCTGATTGCAGAGTTTGTTTTACTGAAGCTGTGATATTTCGTCTAAACAATATCTAATAAAATATTCAAATTAATAATTACATAGCGTACAAAAAGTGTCATATACATTTATGTAGTATATATTATAGTTTCCTTACAAAAAGTCGGTAAATTTTAATTTTGTCGGAAAAATGTGATTTTTAAAATATTTCCTCTCATTTAAGCATGATTAAAAGAAGCTAGAAACTTATAACCTTACACTATTTTTCTTAATTTTTTAAAAAGAAAACTGCTATACAATTTTATTTAGCACTTTTATAACCTAGAAAAAATTCAAAATGGATGACGTGAAAACGCTGACTAGTTCCCAGAGTTAAAGTTTTTGTTTTATTGTGGCTGTAATATTTAGTCTAGACAATAAGTCGTTGAATCCATCTAATGAAATATTCAAATTGACAACTAAATAGTGTACAAAAAGTGTCATATACATTTTTGTGGTATATACTAGAGTTTCCTCACAAAAGGTCGGTAAAGTTGAGATGTTTTCGAAAACATGTGATTTTTTTAGTAGTTCATCCCATTTTAGCATGATTAAAAGAAGCTAGTGCGTAAAACCTCAAACATTATTTTTACCTTTTCCTTTATATTAAAAAAATTGCTATAACATTAAGAGTTTGCACTGTTCATAACCCAGAAAAAATTCATAATGCCTGACGAGAAAACGCTTACCTGTTTGCACGATTGAAGTGTTTGTTTTACTGAAGCTGTAATGTTTAGTTTAGATAGGATGTAATGAAATATAACATTGACAATCAAATTCAGTACAAAAAGTGTCACACATATGGTACATACTATAGTTTCCTCACAAATAGTCGGTTAAGTTGAGTTTTTATCGGAAAATATGATTTTTTAGAATAGTTCCTCCCATTTAAGCAAGATTAAATTAAGCTAGGAACTTAAAACCAACCGTGATTACCTTTCGTAGTTCCCGTGATCAACTGCTGTTGCCTACCGTGATTAACTTAGGTAGTCAGCCATGATCAGCTTGGACAGCTCCAGTGATCGGCTCAGGTAAGCCACTATGATCATCTTGGGTAACCCCTCCCCCTCCGTGATAAACTTGGGTAGCCACTTGTGGTCAATATGGTCAACTCCCTTTCCCTTAATCAAATTGGGTAGCCCACGTGATTCACTTGGGTAGCAGCCATGACAAGCTGGGTTAAACCCTACCCATTATCTATGGTGCCACCCTTGATTATCATGGGCAGGACATGTGGTAACTTTGGTTAACTCCCCGTAATCAACTAGCGCAGCTCCCGAGTTCAACTTCGGTAGGTCCCGGTGATTAACATAGGTAGCTTCTGTGATCAGTTTGCGTAGCAATCAGCTTGGGTAGCCAATCGTAATCATCTTGTGTAGCTATTGGTGCTCAAACATATAGTGGGTTCAAACAATTTGGGGTTGACACCCGAAGCGTGCAGGGTTGCCCCCTAGTTCTCATATAAAATTCATAGTACTCATGTTAAGTTACCACATTGATATGAATGTATAGGTCTTTAACTCTTAAGGGATTTCGTTCACTTACATCTCTAGTATGTGCATTCTCAGAATTTTATAGATTTTAGTGAATCTCCTGTCATCATGGTATTTCAGTACAGTAATCTGAATGAATCCATCATAGCTCCTTTTGGATTACTGATCATGATAGTTACTCTGCTGATGTCCAGTAAGTCAACCAGCTGTTTTATTGAGTCATTTGGTTAGTTCAAAAAAAGTCAGTGTAAAGTCACAAAAATGAATCAACCAAACAGAAATAAAGTCAAAGATGTATAGGAAATTAAACATTATATGTTTAAAATACTGAGTACTACTAAAATCCCTTTAAAAATGTTGATAAATAAAACAAAAACTCTTAAATAAAACACTTAATACAAACTAAAACATTATTATGTGTTTGAAGAGAATTTCAAAGCTATCATCGAATTATTTTATCTTATGAAATCTATTTAAAAAAGTAAACTGATAAGATTAAAACAAAACAAAGAGAAATGATATACTCGTATTTCAAAATTTCAACACGAAAAACAATAAAAATCATGCAGGGAGATGGACAATATAAGGAAATAAGTTAACATAGAGTGCTTATAATGAAGAATATATACTGAGGATCACCATTAGCTAAGCTAGCCATACATTTTCACAGTAAAATACGGACACCGGATATACTTTGGGGTCTGGTGGGAGGAGGGTGGTTATTTTGAAAAGTTTCTCATGAATGTTATTATATGCGATTCGGGTTGTTAATTGGGGAAAATAATTAACGACTTAGTGATATATAATATTAATATTACAACCATATTTTAATTTAAAATTACAGAATAATACAATATGGCCTATTAAAAAACAGTTATTTTTTTCTTTAGAAAAGTCATTCGTTAAGTTTAAGTTAATTCGGCAGAATTCAATAAATTGTCATAATTGTTCCGGCATCTCTTGTGCTTGTTGCACTGGTATACTGGCTGAAGGCTGAAACCAATGATATTTTTCTGAAGATATTTAATTTGTTTACATTACATGTCACTGTTAACTTTTTGATGCTTAGAACAGCTTTGCCCTTCTCCACTGACAGTCTAATTCGATCGGGTGTCCAGACATTTTCCATTAGAATAAAACTCGTTCAACTGTTGCCGAAGTACCAGGTAGAGAAAAAGCAAACTCCAACACCTTTTAAAAAATGTCACACTATCCTCGGCCAATTTCAAGAGCTAAAAAACTTCTTTTTAAGGGGGTGAAGAGTGTGGTATTGTAATAATAGAGCATAGTATGTGAGACATTATAAATTGCACAACCTATCACGAGTGTCGATTGACGATTGCCCGAAGTAATACATGTTTGTATTTTTTACAATGTTTAGTATTTAAAATATATACTTTTATTATTAATAGAATGTAAAATACGGGCACTTGCCCAGTTTTTTCTTTGTACGGTACGGAAAAATACAAACAGTCTGTACAAAATACGGACGAATGGCAACCCTACCATTAGGTATGAAAACTAGGACGATGAAATGATAATGAATCACATGTAATCAGACTTATTTTATTAAAATTATATATATTTGAATGGTTGAACTAAGGAAAACTGCAACAGTCAGCTAAAATCTGAAAAAATAAAGATCAATGAATGAATTAAATCCGACTGGTTCGGGAAATTACAAATCAAGATACAAAGTAAACAGTTGTGCCTTGTCAACTAGTGTTAAAACCAAAGTAAACAGTTGTGCCTTGTCAACTAGTGTTAAAACCAAAGTAAACAGTTGTGCCTTGTCAACTAGTGTTAAAACCAAAGTAAACAGTTGTACCTTGTCAACTAGTGTTAAAACCAAAGTAAACAGTTGTGCCTTGTCAACTAGTGTTAAAACCAAAGTAAACAGTTGTGCCTTGTCAACTAGTGTTAAAACCAAAGTAAACAGTTGTACCTTGTCAACTAGTGTTAGAACCAAAGTAAACAGTTGTGCCTTGTTGGCTTTTTTGAATCAAAGCAACAGCTGTACCTTCTCAACTAGTGTTAAAACCAAAGTAAACAGTTGTGCCTTGTTGGCTTTTTTGAATCAAAGCAACAGCTGTACCTTCTCAACTAGTGTTAAAACCAAAGTAAACAGTTGTGCCTTGTTGGCTTTTTTGAATCAAACCAACAGCTGTACCTTCTCAACTAGTGTTAAAACCAAAGTAAACAGTTGTGCCTTGTTGGCTTTTTTGAATCAAAGCAACAGCTGTACCTTCTCAACTAGTGTTAAAATCAAAGTAAATAGGTATGCCTTGCTGTCTTTTTTTGAATCAAAACAACAGCTGTACCTTCTCAACTAGTCTTAAAACCAAATTAAATAGTTATGCCTTGTTGGCTTTTTTTAATCAAAGCAACAGCTATACCTTCTCAACTAGTCTTGAAACCAAAGTAAAGAGTTGTGCCTTGTTGGCTTTTTTGAATCAAAGCAACAGCTGTACCTTCTCAACTAGTCTTAAAATCAAAGTAAATAGGTGTGCCTTGCTGTCTTTTTTTGAATCAAAACAACAGCTGTACCTTCTCAACTAGTCTTAAAACCAAATTAAATAGTTATGCCTTGTTGGCTTTTTTTAATCAAAGCAACAGCTATACCTTCTCAACTAGTCTTGAAACCAAAGTAAACAGTTGTGCCTTGTTGGCTTTTTTGAATCAAAGCAACAGCTGTACCTTCTCAACTAGTCTTGAAACCAAAGTAAACAGTTGTGCCTTGTTGGTTTTTTGAATCAAAGCAACAGCTGTACCTTCTCAACTAGTCTTGAAACCAAAGTAAACAGTTGTGCCTTGTTGGTTTTTTGAATCAAAGCAACAGCTGTACCTTCTCAACTAGTGTTAAAACCAAAGTAAACAGTTGTGCCTTGTTGGTTTTTTGAATCAAAGCAACAGCTGTACCTTCTCAACTAGTGTTAAAACCAAAGTAAACAGTTGTGCCTTGTTGGCTTTTTTGAATCAAAGCAACAGCTGTACCTTCTCAACTAGTCGAGGCAAAGGTGGTATTATGGGCTACCACTTTATTTTTTAACCATAAATCTTAAAATTGTTACTCTGATTTGCTGAAAACCTCACATACTATTCCTAATGATGTTTATAAAAAAATCAAAACACATATTTTTAGTTTAAATCAATAATTAACTTTAATATGATAACATGTGAACAAAATTGACATATTGTGAAGAAATTAAGAAGTGGTGGTAATATGGGCTACCCTATAAAAACAAAAAAATTTCAATATTATTTCCTGAAATGTTTTATAGAGTAGTTAAAAATAACAATAGCTTATAAGAGGCATGTTCATTACAAATTGTTCATTTAGGATCGGCAGAAATCACAAATATAATGATCTGTTTCGCAGCCAGCACACTCGTTGTGCGCCCACATCTCGCACATTAGGCACTGGATCCATAGCTCTCCTGTAGCATCTTTGGAAAACAACGCCTCACAAAAAAGGCAGGCAGCATCTTCATCTCCAGGCTTTTCAGCACCAATACAAGGCTCTAGAACTGACTCTCCAGAGTCTATCGCTCCCTCCTCTGAACTCTCGGATGATGAATGTAAGTCGATGATCAACTTTCGCCTCACTGATCGCGTTTTGCTTTTTATTCCTTTTTCCATTGTTATGTCAAGACCTGGCTCACGTTTTACCTTCTTCGTATTCTCTTTTATAGGTTTAGCATCACTTTCGATCTTCTTTTCACTGTCCACTTCTTTTTTCTGCTTTAATGACATTTGCCTTTTTACATTAGCTTCCTTTTCTTCATGTTTTTTTAGCTTCTTCCAAATACAGTTTGTAGGGTGATGCTGTAATTACAGCTGCCTTTCCTGGCTTAGGCCCTTTGTTTGTTGTTCTTTTCTTACTTTTAGGAACAGGCAAAATTTCCTTTGGTGATATTGTTATGTTTCCTTTTGGAAAGTGGCAGATGCCGCTAGGCATCTTTGGCACATGGTGTGGTGGCTCTGGTCACTGTTGTGGGCATTTTGTGGATCAGTAGGGGCCTGGCGTTTATTCTGGGCCGAGCAATCTGAGTTCTCAGGCTGGTTTTCTTCAGGCTGCAATGTTGTTTTTGTTTGAGAACGCTTCCTTCCTTTATGAGTCCGGAGGGTGTTGACATCCAACTCTTCCATGTTTGAGGGTCCAAAGTCGACATCTGTGAAAACGTTTCGGTTGCAAGGGAAAATCCCACAAACTTCAAACCCATGCACAGCTATTTGACCACTCTGGCACCTTAGGTATGCTTTCCCAAAGAGTTCAGCTATTTCATAAGGGCCTGGTGGTTTATCATTATGAAACATCCATTGCCTAACATTCTCACTATAGTACAATTTTAGAGGGGACATGAAGGACTTGTCCAATGGTTGCATTTTGTGAGATGTGTGGGGCGGTAGACTTACAATTGTAACATGGTTTCTTCTTGCCAGATCCACAGCATCAATATTCTTGGTGTGTGTGTTGTGCCCATCCAAGATAAGAAGAACAGGGCTTTCTTCCGTAGGCTTGACATATCTGATGAAGTGATCCAACCATTCGGTGAACAAATATCCTTGGATCCAACCAGATGGGTGGCATCGTCCTACAGATCCCGGCGGAGCACCTTTCATCAAAAGGTCGGACATATTTTTCCTAGGAAATATTAGCATTGGTGGAACAAACGTCCCACCAGCGCTCATACAACAGACAATTGTAACTAGGGATCCCCTTTCGGCAGCACTCAAAGCCCCAACCTGCCGCTTTCCTTTGAGACCCACCACTTTAGACACTTTACTCTGGACGACGGATAAACCCGTCTCATCCACGTTGAAAATGCGGTCAGGAGCATACTTCTTCTTTTGGTACTCAGCTTCAAGAATATCAAAAAATTCGTTTACTACATCTTTATTAAAACCATTAGCTCTTGAGAACGATGTAGCTGTGGGTTTTAAAATTGACAACACATATTTATGTCGATTTATAAAATGGTCAAACCATGCTCTCCCAGCAACTCCACCACCAGTGAAAGGATGATTTACTCCGTTTCTGACGCACAACTGATATGCCAAACGTCTAACATCGTTTCTAGTCAATCCATAAAACTTTTGTTCCATTATCAGTAAATAATGTACAAGTTCAGCTTCCATTTCACTAGACATAACTGGTTTCCTCCCCAGCTTCCTAGACACAGCTTCTTCAGCTGGTATGCCAAGATGAACTAGCCTTTGCAATGTCGTTCGTGGTACAGAAAACTGTTTTGAAGCTTTTAAAAACCCCATTGTCTTTTCTGAAACTGCTTTAATTGCAGATATCATGTCATCCCGATTCCAACATTGCCTGTGTTTATTTTCCTTTCGCGGATTCAGCACTTTTCGAGGCATCTGAAACAGAAAACCGAACGGTATTTGTAGGGGTTGTAATATGGGCTAGTTCATTTGGTAGCCCATATAACCACCACGGTGATTGACCATATTACCACCTTCGCCATCTTGGAAAGCAAAGCATCACTATCCGTCACAAACAACCCTTAATTAAAAA
This sequence comes from Stictocephala bisonia, assembly GCA_035578905.1. Classification (NCBI taxonomy): domain Eukaryota; kingdom Metazoa; phylum Arthropoda; class Insecta; order Hemiptera; family Membracidae; genus Stictocephala; species Stictocephala bisonia. The sequence continues at coordinate 256,082 of JAQJVL010000274.1, read as the reverse complement.
ACTTCACGAGTATTAGAGAGCTAAATACTCAAGTAGTTCATATGAAATAAGTTAGGAGCTAAATACGCATTAGAAGTATGTCTAATAAAACTTTAAATTCTTACCTTTCAAAGTTTTGAAATGAGAGAAATCACAAAGCAGCTCACCACTATCGCAAAACATAACTGACTGCGTCAGCACACTCTATGGGCGCTGCTTGAACTAGCTACTAATGTTTATCGAGGTTTCTAATAGATTGCGCAGGCTTGTTCGTCAGTTATTAAGGTAGCCCATATTGCAACCACTAGCCCATAATTCCACCTTTGCCTCTCTTAGAACCAATAAACAGTTGTGCCTCTTAAAACAAAAACAAACCGTCGTGCCTTGTCAACTCCTCCTAAAACCTAAAAATCAACTGTTGCTTGTCGTCTACTCTTCAGTCTTCAACCCAATCCAACTGTTGTGCCTTGACAACTGCCTCGACTGCTCATCAAACTAAACTATACAGGAGTGCATTGTTAACTACACTACAAACCAAAACAAAACACTACAAACCATGTCGTATGCTAAAAAAATAAATAAATATAAAATTGTGCCTTGCCGGCTACTCTTAAAACCAAAACAATAACATGTGCTTCACTGACTATTTCCCAAACCAAAGTTAACAGTTGTGTCTTATCGACTACTTTTCAAACCAAAACAAACAATTGTGGTGTGTAATCTAATTTCAAAATTAAAACATGATGCAAATACTTAATTTGCATAGTTGTAGATGAATTCATTGAACATTTACATTATTTAAATTACATGAAAGTTGATGGTGAACATGCCTTTGCATATACGCTTAAAATCTTTGTAAATAACAACAAATTATGGAAAGAGCCTAAGTTTAAAAAAAAAATCCGAAAAGCAAACAAATAGACACAAACACTTAGTTGCAGTCATTACGACTCCTGAGTGGTTCTCTATTGCGGAGAGTGGGCCCTACGGGCAATATTGTGTTAATATTAACAAGTAGAGCGCCATCAGAGAGGTGGGTATCTTAAGCCAAAACCTGGCCGGAGGTTCACTTAGGCCTTAACACTCATGCATTTTACATTGACATTTCCTCCACGCTTACAGGAGGCTTTTACCTGAGGCCGGCCATCGCATTATGTATGGAATGGCGGTCAGTTACTTTCAATTGAATAAATCACCGCTCGAGTTAAAATATAGGCACAAATTATAAGTATTAAGGAAAACTTCGTTTAGATTGCATTTATCACAACTTGCTGTAATCATTTAGTGTATATAAAAATTCACATCAAAGTTGCCATGCAACATCAAGGTAAAAGCCTGTTTTTCATTTATGTTTTAACTTTAGGTTATCGACGTTTTATTTTTGAAGTTCATATTCTAAAAGCCGCTTGTCGTCAGTAATATCTTTAGCTTGTTTTCCTTAAGGATAGTTTTATAGGATCAAAACGACTGCCCCAAATTAATGTAATCCGCCTAAAATATTAAAGCACTATCATGTTATATACAGTATGTATACATACATGAATGATAACACAAATAAAACATATTCAGAAAAAATGATGTTATACATTTATTAAAAACTTAAAGAGCATTTTTTCTAAAAATGATATATTCATAACAAAACACATTCCGATATACCGTCTTCAGATTAGAGTTAAAAGCAAAATGGGTAGCGAAGCATAGGAACCGAATATACATACATCTGATGTAGAGAGGCCTAAGGATGTGTAGTTGGGCTTTACTACGTTTATCAGACTAATGATCAGTCTTACTGTTATTTTAATACATTTTGTAATAAATATTCTTCTCACAAAATGTAAGACCTTTAGTTACAAGCATATACTAGTGATCGCCTACACACTGTTTAGTTACAAGCATATACCAGTGATCGCCTACACACTGTTTAATTATAAACAATCTCCGTCATAAACCTCCAAAGGCTGAATCACACGTGACAAAAATAAACAATGCGTGGTTAAGAATGCATTCTAAGAAACTGTGTCACTGGGAAACCTTGTTAGCCGTGGGTCTTATTCATAGTATGTCATTAGATGATATGCTGATTTTTTTATTATTAACCTCAGAGCAAAGTTCACTCCACAGTTTATCTGGATTACATATTTTCTTGCAAGAAGCTTTCATTTTTACACAATCGATCAAGATATAACAAATAATTAATTGCCATTCATCGAGCTAGTATTTTTACATAAAACAGAAGCAGTATAAAAAACAACAAGAATTATTTTTTACTTATTTATTGTTAATTTGTTATTCAGTTAGTTAAATTAATGTGTTTCCTTCTCAGTTTACAATAAGACATTTAAAAACACCATTAGCATGAGAAGTTTCAAAATGATTGCTAAACGCAAAAAAAAAAAACACTTACAACGAAAAAAGCTTCTGGTCATTAAATTTCTGCCATTGAACACCTTTTCTATTATTTTCTATCCTACACTATCTGCACGCACTTCTCCCGCACAGCGAGTTTCATAGGGTTCCATCAAAAAGTCAACAACAAACTTGAGATAAGCCTATAACTACCCAAATTACATTCAGTTAAAAAGTCCCGCAAATGTAAACATAATATATGATTATTAAAACAATTAATTATGTTATGCATAAGTGAATGTTACCCAACAAAATGTATTACAACATGAGTACAAAATGTACAAATATTATAGTAATTGATTTCGGCAAACCACGTTTGCCTTCCTTAGACCAGCGGAATTCACAAAGGAATGCCATTGGTATTCAACTTATACTAGTCTACTTATACTAACACTTGTCACGGTTGGCAAATTCATGATGGTTGGCTGGATTCATCAAAATGATGACTGTTGAAATATAATTAATTGGTCTGTTTCTGCTACTATTGGTTATTGCTGTCTAACTTCTTACTTGCTGATAATAACATTTAAATAACTATTTCAGAGTCAAAATTAACATGTTCATTCGTAAGTTTGTTACGATCCTTACATTTGTCTTTAAATAAATATAATTCTTAGCATGCTTTGATAATCCTACCTTTATTACAAACTTTGATAGAAACTGCATTTTCATCAATTTAATTTAACAGTTTAGAAAGTCTTTTGCTACATTTGATCTTTTAGGCTCCTTGTTTCTTAAAGGCAGAAACATAGTTTTCATATCTTTTGTTGATATTTATAGTCTGACTTATATAAAACATTTCAAAATCATTGCAATTATATATTCCAGAATTACTATATACCAACACTTACTATCCTGTTTAACAAACTAACCATTCATAAGTCCAAAAATTGTTACAATTATCATAAATAACGATGATTTTTAGATAGGCTACACTTTTTATTTAGATTTTTACTAGCTCTGTTGGTTAGATGTTAGTGATTTTATTTAATTTGTTCACTTTTAAACTTGTAATGCTATTAACGTTTATATCAATCTCTGCAATCCTCAGGTATTGTTGTCAGTCCTACACTAGTGATACACACGACCCTACCTCTGCTGTTGTTGTCAGTCCTACACTTGTGATACACACGACCTAACCTCTGCAAACCTCTGCTGTTGTTGTCAGTCCTACACTAGTGATACACACGACCCAACCTATGCAAAACTCTGCTGTTGTTGTCAGTCCTACACTAGTGATACACACGACCCAACCTATGCAAAACTCTGCTGTTGTTGTCAGTCCTACACTAGTGATACACACGACCTAACCTCTGCTGTTGTTGTCAGTCCTACACTAGTGATACACACGACCTAACATCTGCTGTTGTTGTCAGTCATACACTAGTGATACACACGACCTAAACTCTGCAAACCTCTGCTGTTGTTGTCAGTCATACACTAGTGATACACACGACCTAACCTCTGCAAACCTCGGCTGTTGTTATCAATTCTACACTAGCGAATCCTTACACATGACCCAACCTCTGCAAATCTCGGCTGTTGTTATCAATGCTACACTAGTGAATCCCTACACACGACCCAATCTCTGCAAACCTCGCGTGTTGTTGTCCATCCTTCACTAGTATTTCTTATATACGATCCAATCTCTGCCAAGTAATTACTGCGGATGACTTGGACTTATAGGCATCTGTACGGATATCACATCTGTGTTATCGATCCCTAGACTTAGTAAACGATTTTAACAAGTTGTGATATCAAGTTCTATCAGTACCACATTCTTACAAATGAGACGCTGACACAACGTTGTTGGTATTTTAAGGAGAATATGAATGATTATATCAGTGTAGGATGATTGTGGATGTGTGTAGTCTGGATACTTACTGAGTTCAACTGTTTCTCAAAAAGGGCAATTTGTTAATAGCCCAACAGCCAGGGGAACTAAAGGACCTAAAGCTTTACGTGGAATCCGAACCTCGTAGTGCTGGTCTGATTTTCAGCTAATTGACAAGCCTGATACTCAGTTATCTCCCCCACACAACATCCGTACAATGATTAGGCCTACCACCCAACATGGACACCCCAGACTTCTCTAGTAGTGTCCACGCTGATAGCAACCATTGAGCGGACGCCATGTCGGTATTAAGAGGACCGAGCACCCAACCTATCGCCTACAATCTCCCAAACACTTAGTTCCCAAGTAGCTGGGTTACAGCACTGCGCCACCAGTGCCGACTACAAAGCAACTCTATTCTTTAGGAGAAACACTCGTAGATAAGTGATTCATAATTTATGTGCTTGTTTATTATTCCTATAAACAATAATCATGCTGAAGTAATGTTGATGTTTATATAAGTGTATACATGCAGCCCCTAACAGTGTGGCAGTTCGTTAGGTGTGAGGGTCACTAATGCTAATCAATGTTAATGCCTCATTGGCTGGCTGGTGGCGTGTTTCACTCAGTTTAATGGGCTTACAGAGGTTTAACGCGAACCTATTGTCACATTTGTTTGTTGTTGGTCCTATCAACAGTTTTAATGCCACTTTTGTTGTTGCACGTTATTTACAGTATTAGTGTCAAAGCAGTATTTACTAATTAGCTCTATTGAATAATACAACGTTGTTTAAACACCGTAAAAACTAATCCATACGTCTCGACAGTGACGTAATCTCTACGAGAACCTTCTGAGGTGAAAGAAAAATTACTTATGACTCAAACGGATAATATTTTGGTCCTTTTGAGATAGGATTTCTGGCACCATGCTCTGCTACTATATACCTTCAATTTGATGTTCTACTTCACCTATGTTCCCGTTTAAGATTTTCTTCTGATTCCTTCTGTCCTTCTGATATGGCAGAAAACTTATACTTACATAATTAGAATTTTAGGAGTGATAATGATGTACCAAGTCTTATTGCTTTTTCTGTAATCGTTCAGATAATATTAGGCCAGTGCAGTACTTTTTGTACACCTTGTGTATAAAAGACGTAGTCCACTGTACTCACAGGAACACTGATCAACCCAGTCGTTACCGGAACACCCAGGTTAATGAACCTATTTCAGCTTTGCGATAGTTGTGTAAATAAATTAACTAAATATTGCATGAATAACACGGTAATAATTACGTACCTTTTTGTAACCATATTTCATGTAGAACAAACTCTAGATTTCCTGATCTTTTTTCAGATTCAAGATAAATAGTATAAGGTCTTGAAGTTCAATATAATGAGTTTTTAAGATTTTAAGTTTTTGTGATGGCAAAAATAGATACTATAAGGAACAGCTGTGTATAACGTTTAGAGATATGCTACACATATCGTTTGTATGATTGACTCGGTGTTTCAGTTACAGCGACACATTTAATATCATGTTCACTTGATAGTTGCAGGGTTGCCTACAACTGTCCCTGACTTACACATTTAATATCATGTTCACTTGAGAGTTGCAGGGTTGTCTACAACTGTCCCTGACTTACACATTTAATATCATGTTCACTTGATAGTTGCAGGGTTGCCTACAACTGTCCCTGACTTACACATTTAATATCATGTTCACTTGAGAGTTGCAAGGTTGCCTACAACTGTCCCTGACTTACACATTTAATATCATGTTCACTTGAGAGTTGCAGGGTTTTCTACAACTGTCCCTGACTTACACATTTAATATCATGTTCACTTGAAAGTTGCAGGGTTGCCTACAACTGTCCCTGACTTACACATTTAATATCATGTTCACTTGAAAGTTGCAGGGTTGCCTACAACTGTCCCTGACTTACACATTTAATATCATGTTCACTTGAAAGTTGCAGGGTTGCCTACAACTGTCCCTGACTTACACATTTAATATCATGTTCACTTGAAAGTTGCAGGGTTGCCTACAACTGTCCCTGACTTATACATTTAACACAAATTTAATGCTAATTTACATTAAGTTTATTAAACATACAATCAGATTATTTCCTTGAACTTGCATGTTGAAACAGTTTTAAAACTATATATAATTCAAGTTGTCGTACAGTTATTTAATTTTCAACAACAGTAAATATATATATCATTTTTGTAGTTTACCATTGTCTGTGTATGGGTGGGTGGTTGGGTTTAATATCACTCTACGTATATAGGCGAGTAGGTGAATTCATACCACTGTATGTGTATGGGTGGGTTCATAACACTGTACGTGAATAGGCAGGTAGGTGGCTTCATACCATAACAATAACAAACGATTATTAGGCAATAACAATAACAGGTACGTGTATGGGTGGACGTGTGGGTTCATACTATTGTACGAGTATGGGTGGGTGGGTGGGTTCATATTCTATACTTGAATAGGCAATTAGGTGGGTTCATAACACTGTACGTGTATGGGTAGGCGTGTGGGTTCATACCATTGTACGTGTATTGGTGGGTGGGTTCACAACACTGTACGTGTATGGGTAGGCGTGTAGGTTCATAGCATTGTACGTGTATGGGCGGGCGGATGGGTTCATAACACTGTACGTGAATAGGCAGGTAGGTGGGTTCATAACACTGTACGTGAATGGGTGGGCTGGTGGGTTCATACCTTAACAATAACAAATGATTATCAGGCAATAACAATAGCAGGTACGAGTATGGGTGGGCGTGTGGGTTCATGACATTGTACGAGTATTGGTGGGTGGGTGGGTTCATACCACTGAACGTGTATGGAATCTATTTTTTTGTGCTTGCAGAAATATAGGTACAACATTTAGATATATCTTCTTTTACTTATTCAGTTGTTTATGCCATTAATTCATTCGTGTTCTAGAACATGGCTTCTGAGACGCATATATACTTCCTGTTAAATGGAAATTAGACAAAGTCAAACTTGTTATCACATTTGCCTTTTGAATTACCAAACAAGTTTTATGATATAAACAACAATAAACAATAAAGAACGTCCTTAGAGAACATGTTTCATCTTAACATTTAACCTATGGTTTGCTTCAGCATTCAACTAAAAGTAAAAATAATTAACTTCTTGTAATGTAGATATAATGTACATTGCAAACAATGTAGTTATATCTAGAACTAATTTTGACAGTTGTTTGCCTCAGGTAACGCAACCACCCACGCACCGCGCTATTCAGTATTAAGTTTTCTCTCAAATAGCGGGGGTTGTAAATGTTAAAGCACCCACTCTCGACCCAGATACGTGCACTATGTAAACTCACCACATTGTTGACTCAGGTAATATGTTGATATATCGCTGTGTACTTTCACGTATAAATAACGTCGATAGATTCATTAACGATATTATATATCGGGGTTATAAGGTGATACTTTTTAAGATGGGGAAATAAAAAAGACTAGGTTTAAAGTATTTTTCATTTGCACGTTTTATCAGGCTACCTACGTGTTTAGTGTGACCGGTGTTAAGGTCGGGACATGGGACTTGGTGTAACGGTACATGTAATGTGACCGGTGTTAAGGTCGGGACATGGGACTTGGTGTAACGGTACATGTAATGGTAATAACAGTCCTCATAGTATATAGATAGATAGAGAAGCATTGTATTCACAAAAAAACAATAATTACAATGTAAATATCATATGAACGGTGGAAATAGTTCCCCTCGTGGGCACATGCCTGTGGGAGGGGAACGGGCCACTACCAGCCAGACGTAAAATAAAATGAAAATGTTACTATTATGTAATCTAATAAATACGTATATAAATAAACTTGTTTCATAACAATTATTACTTAAATTACAATATTAAAAAAAGAGACACTTTATATAACTAAATTTCGTAACATTAGAAGCCACGGTAAATAAAATAAAAATAAAATAAATAAAAACTAATAATAAAGGGTACTGTAATCCACTAAAAATCTACCATAAAACCTGACCCAAAACATGGACACATTTCACATTTACAGACACTTTCCCACGCCCATAATTACACAATATTGATATACAAAGCATTACACATTCATACACTAACGCATACACACCTACATGAAAGATCACACATGCCTAAGAAAGAAGCACCTGACTCCTCCTCGTACACATGCTCGTTTAGAATACACAAATTAAATTCACTATCTGACATAAACCTTCATATACGCACACACCTAGCATAAATAATGGGCGCAAGCACAGTGACAGTATATCACACACACCAACCAAAACACACAACACATGCACACACACATACATCCTCTCACGCATAATCCTACCCCAAACGCACATTCAAACCACACGCGCACATTCAAACCTCACACGCATACACTCACACCTCACACATATCTCACCCCACAATAAAAAAAAAAAAAAATTAAAACAAAAACAAAAAAAAATAAACGCACGCTAACGCGCGCCTACATACACTCACAACAGACAACATGACAAATCCAATCACCCCCCCCCCCACACCTTTCAAGCACCAACATATGTTAAAGTTTTTTGACATTTATAAACCCAGAAAAAAACCTGTATGTGGTGACACAACTAGATATTTAATGTTGTTCAGTATACATAGATATTAATAGATTGTATATATTTCCCTTCCTACCTGAACAAGCCATTTATTCACACATTTTTTGAATGTACCTATTGAGCATGGAGCTGGAGCTCTGATATGGTTGGGTACATTCAGGTATAAAACATTAGCAATAGAAGAAGGGTTTGTTTTGTTTATCGATTTTGTAATTTTCGGTACCGCGATTCTAAGGTTTATTGACGTTCTCGTAAAATAGCTGTGTATTTCATGTCTATTAACTACGGTTGGGGGTTTGAAAATATATATAGCCATTACTCTAACATACAGTTGTGTAAGGGAAAAGACTTTAAATTCATTGAACAAAAGGTCTGTTGAATATCTCCTACTTTTGCGGAGAGCTGTTTTAATAATTGCTTTCTGTGTCGTTTCCAAAGCACTTAAAGACGATTTGTATGTACCACCCCACGCTATTTTGCCATATTGAAGTAGTTATTGTACACAGGCGCAATAAACGTTTCTAATCAGATCCTGCGTTAAGATTCTACTGAGCACTGAAAACATAAATATTAACTTTCTTAATTTGTTCCTAAGCTGTTGTATGTGCGGTACCCATTTTAAACGCATATCAAACACGATACCGAGCTACTTAAACTCACTCACACATTCTACAACCTCACAAGACACACATCCATTAAGGTAAACACATGTATGAAGGTGCAAATTAATGTTTATCAGATCACAATCAGCCCTTAAAGAGATTGGCATGCATTTTGTCTTCTGTAAATTTACAGTGAGTCGATTCTGATCAAACCATCGCTTGACAGTAAGCAAGCCACGCTCAGCAGACCCGAAAACCTCCTCCCAGCTGGTTCCTTCAAACAATAAAGCCATGTCATCGGCGTACAGGAACAGTTGACCATTATCTAGATTTATTTTTCCCAAGTTATTAATGTAAATTAAGAACAGGAGAGGCCCAAGTGTGCTGCCTTGAATTACTCCATAATCAATTTTCCTATTCCAACTATTTTTCCCCATAATCGAAACTAATTGGTATCTATCAGTAAGGTAATTCTTGAACCAATCTAATGTAACCCCATGAAAGCCAATGTGTTCAAGATTTTTTACTAGTAACGGGCGATCAATTGTGTCGAATGCTTTAGCTAAATCAATAAAAACCAAAATTGGTTTTTTTTCCGGCCAATAATGTCGTGGATTTTATTTGTAAGACTAAAAAGGTTGTCATTAATATTTTTATCATTTCTGAATCCAAACTGGTTTTTTAAAATAAAGTTTCCATTTTTTTAAAATATGTAGCGACCTGTTCTTTTACACACTTCTCGAGTATCTTAGCTAGAGCGTTGGCTAGAGTGACCGGCTTGTAACTGACACATAAATGTTTAGGCCCATTTTTAAAGATTGGGACGACTTTACATATTTTGAACTGATCTGGATAGATTCCTTGCATGATACTACTGTTAATTATGTGTCTAATAGGAACTTTTAGCATTTGAAAATTCTTCTTAAAAATACTAGAGGGTATGCCATCCTCACCCGGTGCAGAACCGCCTTTAACGCTCATTATACACAGTTCTAAATCATTCCACCCTATGATCTACATCCCTGACCACCTCGTCGACCACAGGGTGGATCGCACTAGCAAGTTTAGCACCGACTCCCACATAATACTCATTAAAGAGGTCAGCAACCTCCACACTGTCTTGCGACGCAAATTATCAATTGGAAACATATCCTTATTTTTCCCTTTCCCATAATTTCACTTATTTGTTTCCAAAGTTTTTTACTATTATCTTTACAGTTATTAATTTATTCTCTATAGTAATTTTCTTTTGTAGATTTAATTAAACGATTCAATGTATTTCTATGATGTATAAACTGATTTTTCAATACTACGTTGAATGGTTGTTTTTTAACTGCCTACTTAATTTATCTCGCTGCCTGATTGATTTAAGAAGACTGGAAGTGATCCATGGTTTAATTTTGATTTCTTTTGAAGCCAATTTTCTTTATTTAGATGATTCCATTATAATATTGTAAATTGATTCAATAAATACCTCACAACATTCGTTAACTCTCGTCAGTCTAGTAACTACCGACCAGTCAAAATCGGAAATGAGCTCACTAGCTCGGGTCTCACCTACGAATGAAGTTGCTTGTCTAATATTTTCTAGTGGAAATTTTTGGTTTGTTTCACACCCTCCAACAATAATGAAATTATCTGTTAGTTCCGATTTAATAATAGCTGACTTGACTCTACTTAAATTTGCAATATCAATGAACAAATGTCAATGCAACTCTGCGAGTGTGATGTAATCCTAGTTGGACTGTTAACACAGCTAGTAAAACCAGCTCCATAAAGAACCACTTAATATCATCGTTATTAAGTGGTAATAATGCATTTTTACAGCTGATTTACCTATTAATTTGATTACCTTTTAGGAAAGAAATATTATAATGAAAAGACTATCCTATATATTGAAACAATCAGGTCATTTAGTTCACTCACTTTCTGAACTTATTACTTGACCGATTTAGATGATTTTTTTTATTCAAAAGAGAATTTCGATTCCTAAGTCGTAACGGAGCTTGATTTTTGAAATTCCAATAGATTTTTGTCCTACACGGCGTCAAAGCTGCAATGTTATTCTTATGGAGATTAATTTCAATTGCCCAGCTCGTGGCATAAACAAATTGTTTAGTGGTCCAAATAATTTGTTATGTTAAACATAGAGAGCAGCACAGTCAAATATTAAGTTAGTTATAAAAGAGCGAATACATGTCTGTCTGTGTGTATGTTATCATCAGCTGTTATGAAAACATTTGAAATAGGCTTAGTAATAACATCGGTGGTTTATAATTATATATAGAGTGCAAATCAAGTCAGTGAGTGAGCTACTCTAAGTTAATTTAAATGATATGATTTTATTTAACACAGTTTAATTTCTAATATTTCAAGTCAAAAGTTTTATGCCGAGGGCGAAGGCCGAGGTGTCACAAGCGCAGAGAGTAACGGGGTCGGCACGCAAAGCGTGCAGGGGCATCCCCTAGCACCTTTTAATAATATAATTTAAAATACTGCACCCCTAGTAATGAAAAAATCTATAACCAGATAGTTGTACCTCAATAGTAATAATTTAAATATAATAAAATCCACAAAAATAACAAAGTATTTAAAAAGTTTTAATTTTTATACTGAAGAATCTTTATTTTGTGATTCGTGAGTTTAAATTTAATTTGTTAACACTCTATGATGTAGTAATCGGATATTTGATCGTTGGTCCATATTATTTATCCCGATTGTCTTCTATTAGAGGTACATTATATGCCTTGATGTCTTCCTCAAACATTTACGACCGCAATGCAACGTTTAGACGAAGACTCAACGGAAGGAGCTAGAGTGCGGTGTGACTCATTCCCATATCTGTGGCAGGAACAGGACGAGGCAAGATCACTCAATATCAACAACAACGTACGGGCTACTACTACTGATACACTCCCACGCCTATTTTGTTATTGTAGTTTAGACGATGACTCAATGGAAGGAGCTAGAGTGCGGTGTGACTCATTCCCATATATGTGGCAGGAACAGGACGAGGCAAGATCACTCAATATCAACAACAACGTACGGGCTACTACTACTGATACACTCTCACGCCTGTTTTGTTATCGTAGTTTAGACGATGACTCAATGGAAGGAGCTAGAGTGCGGTGTGACTCATTCCCATATCTGTGGCAGGAACAGGACGAGGCAAGATCACTCAATATCAACAACAACGTACGGGCTACTACTACTGATACACTCCCACGCCTATTTTGTTATTGTAGTTTAGACGATGGCTCAACGGAAGGAGCTAGAGTGCGGTGTGATTCATTCTCCTATCTGTGACAGGAACAGGACGAGGCAAGATCACTCAATATCAACAACAACGTACGGGCTTACTACTACTGATACACTCCCACGCCTGTTTTGTTATTGTAGTTTAGACGATGGCTCAACGGAAGGAGCTAGAGTGCGGTGTGATTCATTCTCCTATCTGTGGCAGGAACAGGACGAGGCAAGATCCCTCAATATCAACAACAACGTACGGGCTACTACTACTGATACACTCCCACGCCTGTTTTGTTATTGTAGTTTATGACTCAACGGAAGGAGCTAGAGTGCGGTGTGACTCATTCCCCTATCTGTGGCAGGAACAGGACAACTTACGAGTTACTACTACTGGGCAAGCGACAGTGGAGCGCCTTGCAAAAACTAATAAAACTGTCAACCAAGAAATAGCACAACTGCGACAGTGGAGCGCCTAGCCTTGAGGCGCTCCACTGTCATAACCTCGCGGGTCCAGTGTGACAAGGGTTTGACATGGGTTCAAAAACTAAGGGGTCTTGAAATCTATGGTGAGATTGTGTTTAACTTGAGAGCAATCTAATTGTATGTAAGACATATGTTTATTAAAGTAAGCATACATGTTACAGTATTTACATATGATCCGGGTTCGATTCCTTGGTATGTTAGCAAATTTTACACTTCAAATTACTTTAGAAATACAAAAGCCTTCAGTTATTGAAATTGTAAATATAATCTATATTAAAATAAGCTGTTATATTTTGATTAATTAACACGCTTCTAAGTCATAGAAAAGGTGTATTGTATAAGACGTAACTATATTACTATATATTACTCATAATAATATACGTGACAGAGGTTATAGAGTCCAGGACTGTATAATAATAATATTTATTGTCTTCACTTAATAAAAAAGTATTAAACATACAATATATAAAATAATAAATTAATATAAATAAACAAAATTTTATAAAGAAGAAAAAATAGTTCATAATAATCTTATAGTTCTTGAAATTAAAAATATTCCATTCGATATAAACAATTTCTGGTCGTGTAATTTTTAAACGTTTTCTTGAAAGCATCTTCTTTCAGAATTCTTATATGTATTAGTAATTTATTAAACATTTTGATTGAATTGTTTTCAAAAATATGTATTAATTTATAATTTGTAAAATAATTTCTTCTTATATTGTCATTGTTTTTTTTATAAAGTAGTTATGCATACTGCTTCAAATTATAAAATTTAGAAATATTTTTTTGATATATATAAAATAAGTAATGACGTATTTTAAGGTACTTTAAAGAATAGTTTACAGCTTGCCTTTTAAGAATGTTTTTTTACTATTCTTAAGGTTTTTTTTGTAATTTACAGATTTTAAAAGTACCAGGACTGTTACCCCAAAGTAGAGTGCAGTAAGATAAGTGGCTATGGATGAATGAATAGTATAATAATAATGAAATATCTGTTTTACATGATTTTAAATTCTTCATTGAGCAAGAATTCCTATTGAATATTGTTTATACATAATCAGTATGGGCGTTTCAGGTAATATATAAGTCAATCTTTACTCCTAAAAATTTCAATTCTTTATTTTTATTTATTTATTTTTTGATTCAACGAAAATACTATAGATTATGTTTTGTTTGTATTGATTGTTAATTTATTTTCTGAACACCATTTGATAACAATTTGGGAATTTTCTTCACATAATGATTGTAATTTAAGCCTTGCACAATAAGTAAGATATCTCTTCGTTTGAATTTCCATATTTTTTGTTTTATAATAATATTGTAGCCTACAGATTGAGTGTAAATAGTATTTAATTTATATTTAAGTTTTAAATATTAGTAAGTGTAACCCAAATTATTTTGTTTAAATTTAAATGTATATTTATTATTTTAGAATGTTACACGAATTATTAAGTGTTAAAATTAAGAAATACACATTTGTTATTTACAAGCCTATTTGTAGTTATTGGCCTTTTTTTGTAACTCTTCAATTTCTTTGAAACAACTTGCCGAGTAATAAAATAAATATAATTTTAAAAAAACACTGCTTGGCTTTTACGAATTTGTATAAACTATGGTTAATATTCCATTATGAATACTCATGGGTTAAAGGGGCAAGTCATGAGCAAAGGACGAGCGTCTACGTGTACCTTTTACATAAAACTAAATAGTATCAAGTTTATAATTTTTTTTAAAAAGATGACTATGTATACATAATTATCTTAGTCTTCGGGAGTTGATGTGGTAAACGGGAGTTGATGTGGTACATCCGAAGACCAAGATAGTTAGTGTGCATAAACAAGCGTGGATGTATTTTATCTGTACGATTACAAACTTGTTTTAAAAGAAGTCTGCAATAGTTTAACCACTTATTAATTCAAATAAAATGAAACATTAATAAGTATACTTATCACAGTACATTAATAATTTTGATTGGTCTTTTAAGATAACCCCTAACTGGGACATATCAACTACAATCAATGTTACACTTACTCCTACAAAATATGCAGTGCACTTAACAAAGTCAGTATGATAGTAGCCGTTGTGATATTTGATTGGTAGGCATTCAGGAGGCCCCGTGAGCTGAGCTCGATAGCAGGTAGGAAGCAGGTAGAGTGACGAGGACAGGTAGTTTTAGGTGCGACACAGGAGCGCCTCCCCACCCCTTTTCGGAGGCGCTCCTGAGTCGCACCCCTAGCGAAAATTATTTATGACAACCCCTCAGACAGGTAAGAGGCGCTCCTGTGTCGCGGATTCACTACTACTGATACGCTCCCACACCTGTCTTGTTATTGTAGTTTAAATGATTCTGAATTGTGTGTATCTAATTTGCAAATCACCAACATCATAGAGCATTTTATATTCATTACTTTCTCCAGTTTATTTAGTTTTTGTATTAATTTCAAAAATAAAGTATTTTGAATATATTCTGAGCTTGTATTACGTAAATTGTTTCAGAAGTTTTTATTGTGCACATTTAAACTGACTAATATCAGGCTAACAAATATTAAAAAGCAATGATACTAGTTTTGGACGTGGATGGATATATATATTAAATTAGTCGGTAGCCAAGTTGATTAAAAGCCCGTCTTCATATGCTAAAGGTTGTCAGGTTCGTTTCCAATCAGAGTTATAACAAATTTTGAAAGGATCAGTTGATAACAACAGATTGTTAATTCATTTGTTATTGACCAATTAATTAATGACACTTTCTCAGGAATACTTGGCCTTATTTTTTAACAATGACTACATTCGCTAATCTACACTCATCACACTCGTTCGCAATCTGTATTGCCCCTATCTTGGCGATCGGCCTCTTAAGAATAAATAAAAAATAATTAAAAGTGCCACGTTATAACATGGCTTTTAAATTAACATGATCAAAATATGTTCCTTTAAGATTCTTTTGTAAATCCCTCTGGTCTGAGGGAGGTGAGTCTGGTTCGCTGAAATTGATCATCATAATATTTGTGCCTTTTGTACTTGTAACATATTTGTGTTGTGTGACGTTCACTTGTACTGTTTAATAATATTCTGTAATGGGCAATCACTATTACTCCATTAAGCGTAAAGCAAGAGTGTGAGGTCGTTTGTCTCTTTGGCTTAACCAGCTCTAAACTCTTTTCCCCCGGACTAGCTACCATTCTTCCTCAGTTAATAGGTGTTCGGCAGACTCAAGAGCCTCACAACAAAGCTGGCAACTGGTGTCTTCTCTGTAGATAACAATATTTGCCAGATATTTTCTTAAGTGGCCGTATTCAGTAGTAATATACGCAATCACCATCCTGATGTCATTCCGATTCATGGCGGTGAGTGATTTGGTCAGCGTGGGTTTGGGTCCCCTCCCCAGAGATTTTGCAAAGACCTGGTGGTAAAACCGCTTCCATATAATTTGATGGTTTTTTCTCACCAAGTTCAATATTTCAGTCTTGGCAGTGGTAAGTCCAATGCCACATACTGCTTCGGGCCCTATGAATGGTGTCCTCTCTCGTCTTAGGTGGGAGATCAGCCTCTTCTTTGCCTGTGTGGCCGCTGTGTCCTAAATCCACCTCAATTGAACATTATTCAGGTGATCCAGGGCACACAAAGTTCTAAAACACTCCCAAGTGAGTCTTGAAGTAAATTGGCAAGGGTCAAGAGCTCTAAGAGCGGCTTGAACGCCTGAAATAATCAGATCTGTTTACTCCTGACTTGTTTTGCTAGCCCTTGTTGGGCGCAGACAAGTATGGCAAATATCTCAGCGTAGTAGATCGTACAGTGCATTCTCAGACTGCCCCATAGGCTGGTCCCAGTAGAGGGGACGTAGACCCCTTACCCAGCACCACCCTCCATGACAGAACCATCCGTGTATCAAACGATTTCTATTGGCTGCTGGATTGTAGCTATCCTTAGTCTCCAGTCCTCCCTGGATTCGATGTCGACCAGGTAAGGTATGTATATTGCAATTGTTGTGTCCATGACATTTGGTACCATATCCAATGCTCTGCTGTGTAGTTAATGTTCAATGGCTCGCGAGTGGCCAGATTTAAATCTGCTCTTCTTGAGCTTGTCTACACTATTCAGTTTGAAGGCTGCCTTCATAGCCTATACCGTAAGATGAAGGTAAAGTGGCAGTAAATTAAGCAGCACTTCGAATGATGCCGTTGATTTGCTTGAAAAAGCACCCGTTATAATTAAGCATGCTAGTCTTTGAAGACTTGCAATTTTTTTTCTCTCCGAGCTTTAACAAGTCTTGCTCCACCACACAAGAGCCTCATAGGAGATATGTGGGTGAAAGACTGCCTCGTAGAGCCATATGTGGCCTCATCCCCCACGTTAAACCAACAGTATGTCTGGACGCTAAAAGCGCCCACCTCTCTCTGTTAATAGTGGTAGAGAGATGATAACACAGATAGCAACCTCTTTATTCTCTAATGCATCCTCTGCTCTACACACCAGTTCGTCGTTTAGGGCAGTGATGCACGATTTACCAGCCTGATAGGCATGTTGATTCCGGTAGATAGGTTGTCCCTAAAGGACCCCGTCCTAGATGTATCTTTATACCAGTCTTACCAATGTCAAGAGCATAAACGAGGAGAGACTGATTGGCCTAAATACCTCAGCTTGGCTGTATTTGATTTGCCTCGCTTCTTCAGAATAAACACCACTTTGCTCACTGCCCAAGCCTGTACATAATCATATGCCACGCTGGCCCTGAAAAGTTCACAAAGCAGTTGTATAACTGTGTCAGGTACTCTCTGCAAAAGAGCAGGGTACACGCCGTCACCCCCGGGTGATTTATAGCCCATTTCACACTAAAAAAGGTGACAATGTGCCTGGCCAGATTCCAGTCCACCCACGCAGCCATTGGCCGAGGGCGTTCACTGGCGTAACTAGCCTCAGCTAGCTCAGTGTTACACCTGACGCATCCCGGAAAGTGTGTTTCGAGGAGAAGATCGAGAGTTTTACCTGCCGTCGATATTCATTCCCCGTATGATTAGTGTACCAGTCGGGTTCAGAGATTTCGAAGCCAGTACTTCGTTCAGTTTGGCTTCATCATTAAGCTCCTCAGTAAAACCGTTCTATGAGTCAAACTTGGCTTTTAGTATTGCTCTATTATATCTTGTTAATGATAAGTGGTAAGCCCTCCAATCTCCAGTTGTTTTTGCACGATTGAAGAGTTTTTGAGTATTGCTCTTCTGCAGATCCAGATCCCGAGTTCAACGTTGGTGGCAGTGATCCAGTTATGGCCATGAGTTTCCAGAGATCCCAATCAGTGTTCTAGGATTTCTGGAGATCACCTGCGTTTGTTCAACATTAAGTGCGGACTGAATGTATTTGTGATCCGACAGTGAGGTTTCATCGGAGATAGTCCAATATTAAATGAAATCTACTAAATTCAATGAACAGAAAGTAATATAATTAATTTCACTATGAACCCTGTTAACAAAGGTTGGTTTGTTGCACCAGAAGTCTGAGCTCTAACGTTGGGGGTGGAATAGTTGAGTCATAAGGGAGATGGACTGAACTTAAAATTAGGTTTCGTCTACTTCTTCCCTAGCTCAGCTGAATGGTGGTAATGTCCCTGAAACAACGTTTAGAGATTATAATAAACTGCATCCCCTGCTTAATTAGAATACGAGTGTCCATGTTTATCGGAAATACATAAAATTAGCTCACCTTTAGAGTCTCCCAGTCCAGCGATGCTACCTCGATGGATCCAGGGCTCCTGAATAAGAGCAATAGCATAAGTGCCTCCGGTGAAAGAGTGGAATAAGGTCGCCATGACCACATAATGTGGTGAAGGTTATCTTGCAGGACCAAGAGCATCACTGTTTTCATTTTGAACGATCACAATTGACGCCTTCCAGAGGCCCACATGAACTTTCCCTCCCGAGTCTCTGATGGAATTCAGGACTTGGTCAAAAATAAGGAACACAAAGGTCACAAGGAACCTTTGGGGTCCTCTCTGGTGGAAAGAAGTATTCATTCAGCCTCATCCAGGGGGGGTTTGCCTATCAAGCAACTTGATGTCATCCTCTTCCCATTTAGAAAGGTTTTTCCTCCCATATGAAGTGTAGGAAGCACCAGGACTGGAGGAGGCACTCTCATGACAGACGTCTAGCAACCTAGACGGTACCACACTTTGGCTGGAGGCCTCTACGGTCACCATGCGTGTGTTGGTAGCCAGGGTCTCACTGGTATTGGACGTGATTCCTGCTGCAGCAGTAAAATAGAGAGGATTGGTTTGGCCAACCGCTCGGTACCACGAGTAGCTAGGCAAAGAATTTTCCACCTTGCCAGATCCCATCGATATATACCACTCTAACATGCCGCCGATGCCAGAGCCCCGCATGGTCGGGTAAGGCTAGGTTAAAGGCACTGAATTATCCCCAGTGCTGCCACTCAGCCATCGTCATGGGTCGCTTTACACCTTGGCTTAATGGAGCTGCGTGCATCGTAAGTGGAGTGTTCAGCACGAGGTTTCACTGGTGGTGACATTGATAGCGCAGCAGCTCGTTGCCAAGGAGTATTTGCAGGATTACAGCTGGGACTGGTATAAACAGGGCCACCAACGTGAAGGATGCAGAATACTGAAGGACACCAGCTAGTCAGATAATCTGTAGAAACAGTCCCCTACCGATGGTCTTGGTGCCAGAGAGAGAGAGAGAGAGAGAGGCAACCTCCTGAACTGGCTATTGCTACCATCTTGACGGTCTTGGTACCTTATGCCTCTGAGAGAGAGGCACCCTCCTGAACTGGCGATTGCTACCCCCTTGACTGTTTTGGTACCTTATGCCCCTGAAGGAGAGGCAACCTCTTGAACTGGCGATTGCTACCCCTTTGACGGTCTTGGTGCCTTATGCCTCTGAAGGAGATTCAACTTCCTGAACTGGCGATTGCTACCCCCTTGACGGTCTTGTTACCTTATGCCCCTGAAAGAGAGGGAACCACCTGAACTGGCGATTGCTACCCCCTTGACGGTCTTGGTGCCTTATGCCCCTGAAGGAGAGGCAACCTTCTGAACTGGCGATTGCTACCCCCTTGACACAATTACTATTACTTCTTTTTAAACATATAATTAAGTGTAAAGATATATATGTTAAATGTACACCCAACACCAACAATAACGTTTTTTTATTTTGTTGGGGCACAATTTGTAAATATTTCAAAACACACTGTTCCGCTACAACATTATTGGTACTTATATACTTTATATTCAAACTGAATTTGTTCAATACCTAAAACATACTGTTCCGCTACAACATTATTGGTACCTATATACTTTATAGTCAAGCTGAAATTGTTCAATACCCAAAACATACTGTTCCGCTACTACATTATTGGTACTTATATACTTTATAGTCAAGCTGAATTTGTTCAATACCCAAAACATACTGTTCCGCTACAACATTATTGGTACCTATATACTTTATAGTCAAGCTGAAATTGTTCAATACCCAAAACATACTGTTCCGCTACTACAGTGTTGGTACCTATATACTTTATAGTCAAGCTGAACTTGTTCAATACCCAAAACATACTGTTCTGCTACTACAGTATTGGTACCTATATACTTTATAGTCAAGCTGAACTTGTTCAATACCCAAAACATACTGTTCCGCTACTACAGTATTGGTACCTATATACTTTATAGTCAAGCTGAACTTGTTCAATACCCAAAACATAGTGTACCGCTACTACAGTATTGGTACCTATATACTTTATAGTCGCTGAACTTGTTCAATACCCAAAACATACTGTACCGCTACTACATTATTGGTACCTATATACTTTATAGTCAAGCTGAACTTGTTCAATACCCAAAACATAGTGTACCGCTACTACAGTATTGGTACCTATATACTTTATAGTCAAGCTGAACTTGTTCAATACCCAAAACATACTGTACCGCTACTACATTATTGGTACCTATATACTTTATAGTCAAGCTGAACTTGTTCAATACCCAAAACATAGTGTACCGCTACTACAGTATTGGTACCTATATAATAATATAATATAATCTTTATTCCTTCGAATGTTACAAAATTTACAAATTGGTTTCTTAGGAATTACTAGCCACTTTTCAAGTAGGTGTGGCTAGCTCAACATAAATTACTGTTAAATTTACAAGTACAGTCAGAACTTAACATTAAAACTTAATCCACCGGTCGACTACAGCGTGCACAATCCAAAAACACCACCACTAAGAAACTTTAGCAATACTTCTTAAACTAAAACCAAAAATAATTGTTCAATATCTTCTACCTCAAAAATCCATCTTTTAATTTTATTTACAAATATAGAAAAACTAACACAATTTTTTATTTGAAGTGGCAGGACATTGAAAAATTTTGGACCCAAAAAGGAAAAACTTCTTTTGAAAATTGTCTTTTTTACCTTAGGTTTGATTAATATACCCAAAGTTTCCCTTCTTGTTCTCTTGTAAATGTTATCGTTGTCATTATTGCCACTTCTATTAAAAAAAATTTGTAATACTTTAAAAACAAATAAATATCTAACCGGTAAAATCTTTAATTGCTTATAGATGGGAAGAGCCGATTCACGTTTTTGTTTATTAGCGATAATTCTTACAAAGTGGTTTTGAGTCACTCTAAGTGAATTTATTGCTACGGTACCTGAACCTCCCCAGATTTCTATCCCATAATTTATTCTCGAGTGAATTAACGCAAAATATAATGTTCTCATTAAATTCTGATTTATAAAACTTTTAAGAAAATAAAACTGTCTAATATTATTTCTCAGATTCCTTTGTAGTCTATCAATGTGTGGTTTCCAGCTTAAGCATTGATCAATGCATATACCTAAATATTGTATTTTATCCACCTGTTCAATGACTTCACAACTACAAGACAGCTGCTGCGAACAATCAAACTTATGGAATTTTAAAATGGAATTGAATTTATATCCCCTTAAATCGAAATTTATAAATTTTGTTTTGGACGCATTTAGCACCATTCTGTTATTTTCACACCATCCCCTAATTGCTTTCATATCAGCATTCATTTTTAACCATATAAGCTCCCAGTCTGTCTCTACATACTGTATTGCAATGTCATCCGCAAAACCAATAATTTCTCCCTCTAATCTCAAGTTTAATAGGTCGTTAATAAAAATAAGAAATAAAGTCGCTGCAAGAACCGATCCTTGTGGCACCCCCAAACTTATTGTTTTTACCTCACTAAAACAATTTGAAATTTTAACTTTTTGCTTACGATTTTCTAGATAAGTTTCAAACCACTTTAACATGTTGCCTCGTATGCCTAATAACTCTAGCTTTTTTAGTAAAATTTTGTGATTGACTAGATCAAACGCTTTGTGAAAATCTATAAAAATTCCGGTTGTTTTGTAGTTGTCATTAAAACTGTTGTATACGCGTTCTGTAAATTTTAAAATTGCTCCTTCCGTATTTTTCCTTATACTTTATAGTCAAGCTGAACTTGTTCAATACCCAAAACATACTGTACCGCTACTACATTATTGGTACCTATATACTTTATAGTCAAGCTGAACTTATTCAATACCCAAAACATACTGTACCGCTACTACAGTATTGGTACCTATATACTTTATAGTCAAGCTGAACTTATTCAATACCCAAAACATACTGTACCGCTACTACATTATTGGTACCTATATACTTTATAGTCAAGCTGAACTTATTCAATACCCAAAACTTACTAATAAACAAACATATACTATGTTGCAGAGGGAGAGGTGGCGTGTCCCAACTGCGTGTCCCACCATCACCCGCACCCTCACACGCACCACACCAAGCACCATCGGAGGCCTGCACCAGACAAGCCGGCCACGCCACCGTCCCCCCAGAGCCTGCGACTGGAGGCTATTAAGACTCAGATCCTGTCTAAGCTGGGATTGGCGACTAAGCCTAACGTCACATTGCCCGTGTCGCGCAAGGTAGTCCAAGACACGATAGAGCGCGCCGAGGCCATGGAAGGGGTGGAGGGAGAGACTGTACCTCCCACGACTAGACTACCTCAAGAAGTGGCTGAGCCAGATGATTTCTACGGCCGTACCAGGGAGATCATCACATTTGCTGAGCCAGGTAATATAACCGACGTAACAGACTTACCGTATTATAGAGAAGCTAAGCTAGGGCCACTAGGTGATTTGCAGGTAGGTGATGTCACGCAGGCTGGGGACCACCTGAAGTAGCTGGAGAATCGCTGACTCCCGGAGGACCACGGAGCCAATGGTGTCAAGAAACCAATGTGAGAAGAGGAATCAGGAAGAGAACTGAAACAACAAGGTAAGATTAATTACTACCTCTATTTTAGATGCATGCAAATAAAAATATTATTTGAATATTAAAGTTAAATGTTTATCTTTTTTGACAGGGATTGATATTATGTATTGACATTGAGAACTTCTAGTGTCTATCGGTTGTGTTGTTTTGTACTGTATGGAGCCATAACTAGTGATAAATCACTTGCACAGGATTAACCATAGAACTATTGATATGAGCAGACCTTTACAATGTCAATATATTTTGACAGGGATTGATATTGTGTATTGACATTGAGAACTTCTAGTGTCTATCGGTTGTGTTGTTTTGTACTGTATGGAGCCATAACTAGTGATAAATCACTTGCACAGGATTAAACATAGAACTATTGATATGAGCAGACCTTTACAATGTCAATATATTTTGACAGGGATTGATATTGTGTATTGACATTGAGAACTTCTAGTGTCTATCGGTTGTGTTGTTTTGTACTGTATGGAGCCATAACTAGTGATAAATCACTTGCACAGGATTAACCATAGAACTATTGATATGAGCAGACCTTTACAATGTCAATATATTTTGACAGGGATTGATATTGTGTATTGATATTGAGAACTTCTAGTGTCTATCGGTTGTGTTGTTTTGTACTGTATGGAGCCATAACTAGTGATAAATCACTTGGATTAACCATAGAACTATTGATATGAGCAGACCTTTACAATGTCAATATATTTTGACAGGGATTGATATTGTATATTGACATTGAGAACTTCTAGTGTCTATCGGTTGTGTTGTTTTGTACTGTATGGAGCCATAACTAGTGATAAATCACTTGCACAGGATTAACCATAGAACTATTGATATGAGCAGACCTTTACAATGTCAATATATTTTGACAGGGATTGATATTGTGTATTGATATTGAGAACTTCTAGTGTCTATCGGTTGTGTTGTTTTGTACTGTATGGAGCCATAACTAGTGATAAATCACTTGGATTAACCATAGAACTATTGATATGAGCAGACCTTTACAATGTCAATATATTTTGACAGGGATTGATATTGTATATTGACATTGAGAACTTCTAGTGTCTATCGGTTGTGTTGTTTTGTACTGTATGGAGCCATAACTAGTGATAAATCACTTGCACAGGATTAACCATAGAACTATTGATATGAGCAGACCTTTACAATGTCAATATATTTTCCTTAACAAACACAACATATTATTTTTAGAACACCTGAACCATTAATTTTTATTACTTGACAGTCAAATTCTTGTATTAGCAAAATGGGAAATCATGTAGGCCTATTCAATTTGTTATGTAGGTGATAAATCTTCTTGAAAAACACTTGAAAGCTAAGAAACTGTCCACCAACTACTAGACAACAGTTATAACAGGTCTTTCTAAACATCAAATCGTACATTACGGGCCTAACTATGAAGGTAAGTAATTGCAAAATAATATTAATTCACAGTTGAATAATAATTAATGTATATGTACCTCAAGGAAATCTGTTTACTTCTCGTGAATCATTAAACTGTCAGAACTAAAAGGGTTTTATTTTTTAATCTTGAAATATATCTTTGACAAAACTTTTATCAAGCTGGCATTTATTTCAGCAATAATTATAATTTTAACACTTATAGATTAGATAAAAAACTATTTAAAACTGTATCAAACTTCTGGTTTGATATCGCGTTTGTAAACAATTATGTTTGATAACATCCCATACAAAAAGTGTAGACATTAATATCAGAAAAAACCCCTTAAAGAATAATTATAGAACTATAGAACATTTTAGTTACTCTAAATAACAAGCCTTCAAACGGTACCTAACAAATTGCCGACTGCTGTACCCTCCTCGTAGTATGATAATTTCGGGTGACCCAATAAATGTAGTTTTTATACTGATCACTTGGCATCAGTATATGTTTACAACGGTTGTGTTTTTAAAAGTAATTTTGAGTTAAGGGTCGTGTTTTTAATATTTAAATACTAGATGAGATCTGAATCAGTTTTATCGGAAATATGCCGAAAAGCTGAAATATAAAAAGAAGTGTTCATTTACTACAAGTAGATGTTATGAAAATTAAAAAAAAATGGGAGGTACATCAAATACGTCGTAGATTAGTGTTAATGACGACTGTATCTGCAAGAAAAAATGTCCATTACAACTAACAGGCATTAAATATTCTTACTTAAAACTTAGTGGAGCTTAAACAATTTTACAAACGTATTTAAATGTTTTTAAATGCTCGATCTGTTGACTAAAGTTAAACAAATGTTATAATTCTAGTCACATGGATACCGTAATCTGTGTCAGGTGAGACAACGTAACATACCTTTCTACTTACTTCAATACTACTAAAACATTGCAGTCAACGTTCTACTTTTGATTTTTAACAATTGTAAAAATGATTTCCATTAAAATTGTTATTTTTAATAAACCATTACTAGTAAATTACTTTATAATTATTATTCGAAAATAACAATTTAAATCTCGACAAATACATGACTGGAACACAAAAAATAACACTCCATACTTTAAACGTCATAATTTATTGAGTACAGTAGATATTTTAAGTCATAACGTCAGGAATAAAGAATGTTATTTTTTTACCGTGGGGTACCCTAGATATGATCCGTACGACAAACACTGCATGAGATAAACTAAGAAATATACTTGTTTGGTCGTTTTTTGTTTTCATATATTGTATTTAGATAGAAGTTCACATGCTCTCGTTTACTGAGTGGAAGAAATAATCGTCTATTATCTTATTTTTTTTTTTCACGGGGAAGGAAGTTAGGAGACACGTTGTCAAATTAGTTCCTTTTTTATGTTTTAGAGATGTTTTATACATAGGCCGCTTAGAAAACGACCCTTTAAACGCACTGGTGCCAGTGGGATGCATAGAGTGGTGCGAGTGAGACAGAGAATTACTCTTCTCCCACTGTGTAATTATATTTTAAAATAGTGCTGACGCATTAGCAAGCCCCTCACATTTTACGTCATTAGCAGCAGTGGCCATTAGTTGGTTTGATTATCACCAACGAATCAAGCTTAGAACGTTTAAATTAAAAATTTATTTAGTTTAAAAAATATATATATATATATAGTAATAACACAATGAATAATAATTTAGACAATAAATAACAATTAAAAAACTTATGCAGTTCATTGCAGTTATTTTTTCAACTAAACACTGTAGTCAAGCCCGCCGCTGGAGTTGCTACAGGTCGCTTACTATCAACTAAACACTGTTACCAAAGTAAGTCAAGCCCGCTGCTGGAGTTGCTACAGGTCACTTACTATCAACTAAAGACTGTTACCAAAGTTAGTCAAGCCCGCCGCTGGAGTTGCTACAGGTCACTTACTATCAACTAAACACTGTTACCAAAGTTAGTCAAGCCCGCCGCTGGTGTTGCTACAGGTCACTTACTATCAACTAAACACTGTTACCAAAGTTAGTCAAGCCCGCCGCTGGATTTGCTACAGGTCGCTTACTATCAACTAAACACTGTTACCAAAGTTAGTCAAGCCCGCCGCTGGAGTTGCTACAGGTCGCTTACTATCAACTAAACACTGTTACCAAAGTTAGTCAAGCCCGCCGCTGGAGTTGCTACAGGTCGAACACTGTTACCAAAGTTAGTCAAGCCCGCCGCTGGAGTTGCTACAGGTCGCTTACTATCAACTAAACACTGTTACCAAAGTTAGTCAAGCCCGCCGCTGGAGTTGCTACAGGTCGCTTACTATCAACTAAACACTGTTACCAAAGTTAGTCAAGCCCGCCGCTGGAGTTGCTACAGGTCGCTTACTATCAACTAAACACTGCTACCAAAGTTAGTCAAGCCCGCCGCTGGAGTTGCTACAGGTCGAACACTGTTACCAAAGTTAGTCAAGCCCGCCGCAGGAGTTACAGGTCGCTTACTATCCGGCCCAATTATACGAGTAGTTGTCGTATTCACGTGCCGTCGTCTAGGTTTGGAAAGTTTGATATATTCTTCGTGGATGGGAGCAATCATAAGTAGTCACATCCGAGCGAGTAGGGAGGGCTTTACTTATTGTATTATTATTATTTTTGTTGTAACAACTGGATAATTTGTCATTTTCGTTTTTTTTGGGGGGAATAGGAGCTGGCATTTTGTACCTATGTTTGATAGTTGTATTTTAGTAGTTTTGGAATTTAACTATATGTGTTGGTGAAGAGAAAAGAATCACATTTGAGTTTGTTAATCATAATCATTGACCTTCAAAGGGACAAGCATAGTCATGTATAAAGAGGTTGATTGGAAATTGACACACCATACATTTACAACAACGCCACACTTATCATAGACTCTCTCTTTTAAGTAAAACACCTTGAGTTAGCTGAAACATTTAACTCCCAAGGAATGAGGTCATATAGCCAACATTAAGGTGTGGGGTAAGCAGACCCCACCTCTAGAATATTATAGAGGTGTATCCCATTCGCAGGAGATAACTCTATCGGTAGTTAGGTAAAGTAGACTTGGATCCTGTCCAGCTCATCCCGACTTAAACCCGTTTTCTTCTCTATTGAATGAATCTATTTCACTAACATATTAATACTGTCAGTTCTGTTCGTTTCCCCAAGTTTTATAAAAAAATATGTAATTAGAGAAGATTCAAAACGCTTTAAATAAAGGTTTAGAAAAGCAAAATCGAACTACAACGCATACGGTACATTTCTTATTTGGGCTGCGCTCGCTTGAACGTGTAATTTGGTTCAAAATTGTTTAGTATTTTTTGAATAGTTTAAATACATTTTTATAAATATATTATATCCAATTAATTTTTAGTTAATTTCAAAAACTTATAAAAATTAACATAAAATAATAGTAATAATAACAATATAGTACATCTAAGCGACAAATTTAATTTATGTCGTTTTAGTACAACTTTATATACAGGGTGTTTCGCGAGAGGTTTCAACTTAAAAATATTATAGTAGACATAAATAAGCAAAAAGTTTTCCGTAAACATGTGGCCTATCTCGCCTTGTTAAGTACGTATATGTCTGTCTGTTTGTGTTTTTTATTTAAAAAATTAACTACAGCTGTTTATAATGACTATGAATTTATACATTTGGTTAGTAAACTTCATACAAGTGAAAAACCCTAAACAAGCATACACGAAAAAGTGCTTTAGTCGTTTATTTACAAACCGATTTTAAAAATTGAGGTATCTTTGAATTTGTTATTAAATTTACAAAATTAAAGTATCCAAATACATTTTCAATATAAATAATAATTTTAAGGTTATTTAATTTTTAACATTTCTTATGATTACCATTTTGAAACTGATAAAAATATGAAACGGTATACCCCTAACTAGGTTAGCAAATATACAGTTTCAAATTATTAGCTCAACCCATGTTTGAGATAATTTTTTAAATAAAAAACACTTACAGACAGACAGACAATTAACAAGGCGAGATAGGCCACATGTTTACTGGAACTTTTTTTTATTTTTATGTCTACTGTCATACCCTGCAGTTGTGCCAACCTCTTCCGAAACACCCTTTATAAATGAATGTCTTGATATAAAGAAGTAAAGCTGACACAACTATTATTCATACACATGTTTTTTCTTAAATTCTTTACGTTTTTTTAACTGCGTAGAATGAATAAATAATTATAAAATAAGTAAAATAAAAATAGATTGTGCCTAAAAATTTTATATAATATAAATTTTTATTAATAAAAAATCATTATAAGCATAACCACAAACATCTTAAAAACAACTTAAGAAATAAATGTTTTCACGGAGATAGCCCAATACGTAATACCCCGAAATAAAGCTTATCTATTCTGTATTTTATTTGAAGAGATATAAAATAATCGTATAAATATGTGCCAATAATGTAAACCATTCTAATACATTGGCAAGGCCCCAGTTGTCGCCAATATGAAGACGACATGTTTGTGGCTTATATCTGGCCATTACAGTATTTATGTTTGCCTTATATCTAATAAGTGGATTGAAACACATATCACAATATCTGTTTCTATTACTTCCTGCTGTATTTTTTTAAATATGTCAACCCTTAAATAGACTTTGGAAATGATAAATAAAAAATATTGCTCATTTATTAATACTACTGACAAAATCTCCAATTCAAATACGTAAATACTGTATCTCAGTTTGGAGGAAAACATTGAACAGTGGACTTCTGAGATTTGAGGAAGTGGTTCACTGTATTCACGTAGGGAACAACCATGTAACTCGCAGCACTAGTGACACTTAATTCTTGTAATTAAGCTAATCTATTTATCATCATATTGAACGCTTGCCTTGTTCAAAAATTACTTTTAATGTCAAGTCGCACCGTCCTAAACTATCACATTCGTAGGACGTGTGAATACAGGATAAGTGTCTCTACTACACTGAACAAGGGTGCATTCGGATGGCAAAGGACAATCTATTTACATGAATACAGGATAAGTGTCTCTACTACACTGAACAAGGGTGCATTCGGATGGCAAAGGACAATCTATTTACATGAATACATTATAAGTTTCTCTACTACACTGAACAAGGGTGCATTCGGATGGCAAAGGACAGTGTTGAAATATTTTCACTAAATATTACTAAAAAAGCTAAATCTTACACAACATTGACATTGTATAAAAAACAATAATATTGTGATCATAAACCTAATAAACACTTTTTATGCACGGGGAAACACAACTTGAGCATTGTTGCAACCACCATAACTGCTGTAAGTGAGCCTGGTAAGAGACACCACCATAACTGCTGTAAGTGAGCCTGGTAAGAGACACCACCATAACTGCTGTAAGTGAGCCTGGTAAGAGACACCACCATAACTGCTGTAAGTGAGCCTGGTAAGAGACACCACCATAATTGCTGTAAGTGAGCCTGGTAAGGTGCACCACGATGGAAGAGCAGCATACCTTGCACTGATCAAAGTTGTTCCTTCGTATTTTACCAAAGAGGGGCTCGTAGGATTTCTTAAACAATTTAAAAAAAAAATTAACACATTGAGAAATTACTGCTACCTAATAAACATTTATAATGCTGTTAACCTTAGCCAGCAGTTCTTAAGTTAGTTAAGTTTCACTTAAAATAACGTGAATCTATTTCATTTAGCTTGATGATAGTAATAAGCTTTTAAATAAAAACATATTTTTAAATAGGCAAAGTGATTACAAGAAGTGATTACTTTTAAGGACCAGCCGTACTCAAGTAGGACAACACAATTAACGTTTGTACCTTCAATATAGCATTTTTAGGCAATATATTTTTAGCTAAAACATGATTGTTGATGAAATTTAATTACTTGGATATAGTACAATATAAAAATTACTGATTACAACTTTATCCCACAGCAAAGCACATTGTACGTCTTGTAACATAAATAACTATACAACACAAACCACTTATTAACACAATGCTTCAATTCTTGTCAACTCTTAGTCTTAACGTGAGTCTATTATTACACGTGATCCCTGTCATTGTAATACGAAGATTTGAACATCCAGTAACTCATCGATCTTGGACAAGTTTCGAGCCACATGAGATAGTCATAATTATCTTAGTAAATACTATAAGAACAGATTTATTTATAGTCCATATGTTAACATTACAGTGATTTCCTTCCATGACATCGAGATATTTAAATACTACAACGAAAACTAAATATATAAATACATTATTCAGGTATTTATGAATTTCAATCTTTAGTCAATACGATAACTCCGAAAAATGAAGTCTGCGCCGCGAGTGGGAGTCCGTCCGTCTTCCTCCTGATCCCAAAGTTACAAATCGACCAATAATTAGGGGGTCAGTTTAGGTCGGGTCACAAATGGCAGCGCCGAAAATAGGAGCACACCGACCGCCCTGCCCGCTAAGAGTAGGCTCGTTACGGAAGGATGTGGTTTCTTGGGTCAAATTAAGAAAAAAGTTCTGATAACTGTAGGTCATATCATGTTCTGTTGTCCGTCTGTTTGTGTAATGTGAGAACCACTTACTAAGGACATTATTTAATAGTACGTTAAAGATTCAAAGTGTGTGTATTATGAATCTTTATTAGATAACAATAATTTGACTATGTGTTCGAATGTTTAAATTGGCTATCCTATAAATATTTAAACTGATAATTACTATTAATTATAAAACCTAAGTCTTAGGCAACACTGATATGGAATAAAAACATTAACAATTCAATCATAAGTACAATAAGGCCTTAGTTGTCAAATATAATCACAGTAACGGAGAAACACAACCGTAAAACCGTAACCGTTGTAAAGTACGCTGCAGCCACTAACAGAGAAAAGATGAATACGTAGTGGATCGGGACATCCTAGTTGCACCTCAAGTATACCTGAGGTATCTCTAAAACATCCTACTATCTGTAACAAAACTTTGGAGACTCGAGTTTGGATGACTATAACAACGAAACTAATAAAGCTATGGTGATGGGACTTGTACCAAAATTTTTACAATTTCATTGTGCGTTTATTGATGTAAATAAAAATTTTTCATGCAACATTTGCATATTTTTAATGCGTGCCGAACAAAAAAAATACACTATTTTACACGCCTTTCAACCAAATCTCGACTTTAAAAAATCGCTGAATAAAAACCCGTGCATGAATCGTTTTGAAACATTAATACGTGATTGGTTATAGTGTTGATAACGTAATACTAAAATATAAAAATTGTTCGTCCATTAGAAAAAAAGTTGTTGTAGATTTTGTACAACAACTTTTTCTCAGCAATGACTGATCGGAATAAGTTCAACTTTACACTGTTATACAAAGTTAATTTTACATATTCAACTACAAATTGTGATAATCGTTTATAGTCCATCATATATTTTGTAGCGATTTTTATTTGATAGCGTAGCGATGTGCACTCAGCCGTGAGTAACAAGCTCGGCGGGATTGCGACGTTGCCGAGTCGCTGCCAGTCCTGCCGTCATCCTGGCTCGTACAAGAGAAGCTCTCAAGCTTGCGTTAATTTTCCAAATCGCCAGTGGAGAAACAATACCGCCTATCAGAAAAATCGAAAATTTTACAGGAGAGACGAAAAACTGTTTAGTTTTTACAGAAGATAACCATACACATACAAATAAATGCTCTGTGTTTTAACAGTAATATTTTTGATATTTTTAATCGCCTATGATATATATTCATACATATGTTTTGGTCAAACATTAAAGTCAAATTAATTGTTAAAATAGTTAATGTAGGCGGTATTGTTTCTTCTCTGACTGTACGTATTTTGTTAATTTTTATACCATTTCCCATCACTTTTTCTCATGAGGGCTTTGGACCTCCAATGGCAAGTTTAAAAATGGTTTTCTTCCTATAATAAAAGGAATTGTCATTTTCTTTAAATATACATTATTTACAATATTTACAATTAATCCTAGGCCCGAGTAAGGTGGAGGGTAGAGGGTGGTGGACATACCGCTGTGACTCACCGTGTTTGACAGTTCGACCGGGCAACCCCGCATTCCGGACGAATACCGGCGGACCAGGCGCATCGGTGGGGTCGGTTACTCACGGCTGAGTGCACATCGCTACGCTATCAAATAAAAATCGCTACAAAATACATGATGGACTATAAAACGATTATCACAATTTGTAGTTGAATATGTAAAATTAACTTTGTATAACAGTGTAAAGTTGAACTTATTCCGATCAGTCATTGCTGAGAAAAAGTTGTTGTACAAAATCTACAACAACTTTTTTTCTAATGGACGAACAATTTTTATATTTTAGTATTACGTTATCAACACTATAACCAATCACGTATTAAAGTTTCAAAACGATTCATGCACGAGTTTTTATTCAGCGATTTTTTAAAGTCGAGATTTGGTTGAAAGGCGTGTAAAATCGTGTATTTTTTTGTTCGGCACGCATTAAAAATATGCAAATGTTGCATGAAACATTTTTGGTTTGCATCAATAAACGCACAATGAAATTGTGAAAATTTTGGTACAAGTCCCATCACCATAGCTTTATTAGTTTCGTTGTTATAGTCATCCAAACTCGAGTCTCCAAAGTTTTGTTACGGATAGTAGTTGCGCCTCAAGTATAACTGAGGTATCTCTAAAACATCCTAGTTGCGCCTCAAGTATACCTGAGGTATCTCTAAAACATCCTAGTTGCGCCTCAAGTATACCTGAGGTATCTCTAAAACATCCTAGTTGCGCCTCAAGTATACCTGAGGTATCTTTAAAACATCCTAGTTGCGCCTCAAGTATACCTGAGGTATCCCTAAAACATCCTAGTTGCACCTCAAGTATACCTGAGGTATCCCTAAAACATCCTAGTTGCACCTCAAGTATACCTGAGGTATCCCTAAAACATCCTAGTTGCACCTCAAGTATACCTGAGGTATCTCTAAAACATCCTAGTTGCGTCTCAAGTATACCTGAGGTATCTCTAAAACATCCTACTATCTGTAACAAAACTTTGGAGACTCGAGTTTGGATGACTATAACAACGAAACTAATAAAGCTATGGTGATGGGACTTGTACCAAAATTTTTACAATTTCATTGTGCGTTTATTGATGTAAATAAAAATTTTTCATGCAACATTTGCATATTTTTAATGCGTGCCGAACAAAAAAAATACACTATTTTACACGCCTTTCAACCAAATCTCGACTTTAAAAAATCGCTGAATAAAAACCCGTGCATGAATCGTTTTGAAACATTAATACGTGATTGGTTATAGTGTTGATAACGTAATACTAAAATATAAAAATTGTTCGTCCATTAGAAAAAAAGTTGTTGTAGATTTTGTACAACAACTTTTTCTCAGCAATGACTGATCGGAATAAGTTCAACTTTACACTGTTATACAAAGTTAATTTTACATATTCAACTACAAATTGTGATAATCGTTTATAGTCCATCATATATTTTGTAGCGATTTTTATTTGATAGCGTAGCGATGTGCACTCAGCCGTGAGTAACAAGCTCGGCGGGATTGCGACGTTGCCGAGTCGCTGCCAGTCCTGCCGTCATCCTGGCTCGTACAAGAGAAGCTCTCAAGCTTGCGTTAATTTTCCAAATCGCCAGTGGAGAAACAATACCGCCTATCAGAAAAATCGAAAATTTTACAGGAGAGACGAAAAACTGTTTAGTTTTTACAGAAGATAACCATACACATACAAATAAATGCTCTGTGTTTTAACAGTAATATTTTTGATATTTTTAATCGCCTATGATATATATTCATACATATGTTTTGGTCAAACATTAAAGTCAAATTAATTGTTAAAATAGTTAATGTAGGCGGTATTGTTTCTTCTCTGACTGTACGTATTTTGTTAATTTTTATACCATTTCCCATCACTTTTTCTCATGAGGGCTTTGGACCTCCAATGGCAAGTTTAAAAATGGTTTTCTTCCTATAATAAAAGGAATTGTCATTTTCTTTAAATATACATTATTTACAATATTTACAATTAATCCTAGGCCCGAGTAAGGTGGAGGGTAGAGGGTGGTGGACATACCGCTGTGACTCACCGTGTTTGACAGTTCGACCGGGCAACCCCGCATTCCGGACGAATACCGGCGGACCAGGCGCATCGGTGGGGTCGGTTACTCACGGCTGAGTGCACATCGCTACGCTATCAAATAAAAATCGCTACAAAATACATGATGGACTATAAAACGATTATCACAATTTGTAGTTGAATATGTAAAATTAACTTTGTATAACAGTGTAAAGTTGAACTTATTCCGATCAGTCATTGCTGAGAAAAAGTTGTTGTACAAAATCTACAACAACTTTTTTTCTAATGGACGAACAATTTTTATATTTTAGTATTACGTTATCAACACTATAACCAATCACGTATTAAAGTTTCAAAACGATTCATGCACGAGTTTTTATTCAGCGATTTTTTAAAGTCGAGATTTGGTTGAAAGGCGTGTAAAATCGTGTATTTTTTTGTTCGGCACGCATTAAAAATATGCAAATGTTGCATGAAACATTTTTGGTTTGCATCAATAAACGCACAATGAAATTGTGAAAATTTTGGTACAAGTCCCATCACCATAGCTTTATTAGTTTCGTTGTTATAGTCATCCAAACTCGAGTCTCCAAAGTTTTGTTACGGATAGTAGTTGCGCCTCAAGTATAACTGAGGTATCTCTAAAACATCCTAGTTGCGCCTCAAGTATACCTGAGGTATCTCTAAAACATCCTAGTTGCGCCTCAAGTATACCTGAGGTATCTCTAAAACATCCTAGTTGCGCCTCAAGTATACCTGAGGTATCTTTAAAACATCCTAGTTGCGCCTCAAGTATACCTGAGGTATCCCTAAAACATCCTAGTTGCACCTCAAGTATACCTGAGGTATCCCTAAAACATCCTAGTTGCACCTCAAGTATACCTGAGGTATCTCTAAAACATCCTAGTTGCACCTCAAGTATACCTGAGGTATCTCTAAAACATCCTAGTTGCGTCTCAAGTATACCTGAGGTATCTCTAAAACATCCTAGTTGCGCCTCAAGTATACCTGAGGTATCTCTAAAACATCCTAGTTGCGCCTCAAGTATACCTGAGGTATCCCTAAAACATCCTAGTTGCGCCTCGTACCCAAAACTGGCCCCAAGAGAGCATCCTAGTTCCGCCTCAGTGGCAAGCCTTTGTGATTTGCCTTCCAGGAAAACGAAAGCTCTGTACCATGATATATCGATGGCTACCACTCAAGAAGTTTCTATTAGATCAGTTTTACTGACATTTACGTCAACTTGTTTAAGAAAGGTATTTTATTATCTATTCATTCATCTTGAATTGTTTATATCATGTGAGCTTATGTAGAGTGGTAAAACTAGCATTTAAGTTTATTTTAGTAAAGAATGGCAGTGATTAAACTGGCTTTGAGATTCAGTTTGCTATACTTGGAAGTATAAAACACTATTAAAATGTATTCACTAGGTTGTTTTTCCAAACTGCTGCTCTACAGTAATACTGTACAATTGTTGCATTGAAAATCGTAGGCCTACCTGTCTATGGAATTACAAATGATCGGTTACTTCGATAGCTTTATGTGTAGTTAATAGATCATATAAAGTTTGTGAATTTCCTTATATGCATTTCCAATAAATATATATAAAATCAGTAAGTTCATCTGTCATTGTTGTTGGTCACTTCCAGTCTCTTCAAAACGAACAACGGTTTTAACTACTTTTTACTTGGAGATAGGATTTCTGTCAGGAAAACTATCGTTAAATAAATGTGTTTCTGCACCATATGATCGTACATTATCTCCCCATCCATGCATTATTAGCAGTGTTACTCTTTCACTTTCATTAGGTGACATAACGGTAAATAACATAAACAAAATTATACGATTTTAAAACTTGAAACTGAACGAAAAACTTCTTCAATATCCATAACCAAACCTGCTGTAAGGTTCAGTGCAACTACTTACAAAAGAAAGGTAACAGCCGTTGGATTCAAAGTCCAATTCGTGGAAAACCCAAAGAGCCCACTTTCACTTTCTAACTGTAATAAAGTGTTTGCTAATGTTATTAATTAGTTCTTCCTGATTTAAATTAAATTTTTACATTTTTTAAAACATTGAGAGGAGGACATTTTAAACACTTACTCTGATCTAAGGTAATTGAACATTGTTTTAACTTGTAACACAATGTTTTACAGTTTGAAATAGTGTTTACATTCGAACAGCAATTTATTACGACTGGACCGACCTTTTGAAGTCCGGTTTGCGGCATTGTTTTCATTAAACTAAGACCTTTCAATTGATGTACAACTTGACGTAGGCTCTTATTAGGATTTTGTTCTGACTCCTTGTGGGCCGTCGCCCAAAGGAGCCATGCGGTCGGTAATTGAAGAGAAATGTAGGTTACTGTAACCAGTATTGGTGTGTGAATTTTCATGTTTTTATGTATTGTGGTTTAAAAGTTAAAAAGAGGTTCTAGACCCTGTATTTAATTAATACGTATAGAAACATGAAAATGATTGTTTATACTATACATAAATACAGTTATCATGTACACAGAGACTGAATAAAATATTTAATAATTTAAATGGAAGCTACTGAACTCATGAAATTAAAACAATTACAAGATACATGATATCAACATATTCCAAGCACACAGATATATTTAGATATACACTAAAAGTTATACATAAATAATTATAACACATTTGAATAAAACACCAAATTGAAAGATAAAAATTTATAATAAAATGTTATTCAGATATGTTTGGTACGGCACCTGCTTGGAATTTCCTTCAGAACGGTAGTCTATCTATTTATTTATTTTTAGCTGGTCAAGCTTTTTATCGACAAAAAAACTTTTGATGGTGTTAAAAATGATATTCTATTAATACCAAATAAAACTAATATAAAAAAAAATAAAAAACTATTACTTCTGACAAACTCTAATTGAAAATTACACTTAAATGTACAATTTCTTATGAATAAGTTCTCTACGAAATACTTTTTATTACAACTGGCCATAACTAACTTAGGTTTATTAGAAAAAAATGTCACCTCACCCTTACAATGACATCCACTCCAAATGGCTTTGACATGTATGTTGAACGGATGGAGAATTTGTATGTATGAGAATATGAATGTATGAGAGCTGATGGAATTTGTAAAATCTAGGAGTTAGTCCATAGTGAGTTTCTTAACTGTATTCCCCAGCCTCTGTCACTAGAGAATGTGGCAGGGGTGAATGCCGGTTCTTCGACATTCTACCTGAAACGGTCGAGGCGCAACCTGGATGTTTGGTTGTATGACTCTTTTCCTGACCCTCATTAGTAAGTTATGTTGAGGCGCAACATACCCAGTGGATCTGGTGAAGAATCGCCCTGATTGAAGTGGAGCTCACCTTCCTAAGATCAAAGACGTTCCTTCGTTAATTATGCTTAGATTTTGACAAACAAGAGCTTCTAGTACATATTAAAAATTTTTTATGTTTCTAACATCTTGTTAGTTTTGTTTAAGCTTTCAAGTTATTTTAGTAAATACCATTAAAAGAGCTACAAGTTTTATAAATATGTATAAATGTACTGTACAATTATTGTTACCTAATACAAAATCATAAGATTAATGAGCTCTGTATCAGGCTTGAGCGTTTAACATCAGTGGTTTTAAAACTAATTAAGATTCAATGTTTATACAATGGAGTTATTTTAGTTAAGTAATTATTAACTTTTAAATAAAAATATATTTTTTAATATGCTAAATAGTAATATTAGGTGTTTTTTTATAATACTAGGAATCAGCCGAGCTGGTAATTATAATAATAGGAGAACATAGTAAATGTTTACTTCCCTAGAGTATGTAGTGTTAGTTGGACCTGGGTCAAAACAAACCAAACATTTCTTATAAATATATGTCCTAATATGCACAGTTTTCTGTCTGTCTGTCCGTATGTGTTTTTTACAATATAGTTTTTTTCTCAACAACCATATAAGAGAGTGTTGAAATTTGGTACATATTCTGTAATAGTAATACTTTATTATATTCAAAAATTGAAAAAAAATTTCAAAAAATTTCAAAATGGCGGTTGGTTAGAAAAGTTGACGTTAACTACACTCTGTATAAAAAAAACACAGAAGTGATAAGCAAATTTTATTGTAAGACTAATGATACCTGACGTGTTGAAAACAAACAAGAAATGCATAATTTGTGGCATTTTATTTAATCTAGTTACACTTGAAAATTTGTTGAAACAAAAAATGAAATACCACAAATTATGGATTTCTTGTTTGTTTTCAATAAATATAGTATCGTTAGTTTTATAATAGAATTTTCTACAATTTATCACTTTTGTGTTTTTTTTTATACAGGGTGTAGTTTTTATAGAATTTAACGTCAAAGTTTGTAACTAGCCTCCATTTAGAAATTTTTTGACGAATTAAAAATTTTTTTATGAAATAGAGTATTACTAGTAAAGCATATGTGCCAAATTTCTACACTCTACCTTTTATGGTTACTGAGAACAAAATTATAATGTAAAAATCACAGACGTATAGACAGAAAGAAAATGGTTCATATTAGGACATATGTTTACATGAAATTTTTTGTTTGTTTTGACCCCAGGAACAACCTCGTGAAGTTTGTCAAAGTATACAGGGTGTTTCAGAACTCTCTAACAACCTTTTGAGGTATTGATTCTGGGCTGAGCGAATCTAAATACAACATTAAATCATCCAAAAGTCTTCAGTCACTCACATAGCTACCATTTTTTTGTTTGTTCTCAGTAATTGTTTTCTCAAAAACCGTAAAACATAAAATATTGAAATTTGGTATACACTTAAATAATAAGGCCACCTTATGAAAAATTTAAAAAATTTCTAAAATATGAATTTAAAATAGCGGCCATCCAACATTTCAAATAAGAACAACTTTTAAAATAATAGTCGTATAACAATTTTACTGAATTAACTCTTTTTAGAAAACTTAAAGTTAAAATAAAAATAAAATATTTAAATTTTTATTATTACCTTCGTCAACCAGCTCACAAATACGTAACAAATGTTACGGCCGTTTCGACATCAAAGTGTCATCTTCAGACATTTAATACAAATGCAGCTTTTGAAATGTATTAAATGTCTGTACAAAATGTACAAAATGTATTCACAGCCAGACTTCATCTTCAGACATTTAATACATGTACAAAATGTATTAAATGTCTGAAGATGACACTTTGATGTCGAAACGGCCGTAACATTTGTTACGTATTTGTGAGCTGGTTGACGAAGGTAATAATAAAAATTTAAATATTTTATTTTTATTTTAATGTTATAAACAGCTTAGGGGATAAAAAATATGAGTTTTAAAACTTAAAGGCAAATCTAACGATATCCTATTTATTTCGATAAAATAAAAAATAAACGAACTATGGCACTTTTTGTGGTGTGCGGCAGATGGAGCAGGTCAATGTACGCAGCCAATACAACAATGTGACAATCACCTAACCCCTAAAAATGATTTTATAAGTTAATTAGTTAGATAAATTAATTTTAATTTAAGTAATATTTATTAACTTAGTTAGAATTTATTATTATTTTTTTAATACAAATCAGGTTTTAAACAATCCTATTGTATTTTTTCATTGCTGAATGTAATGAAAATATAGGAAGAGTTAAGGGAAAACAAATAAGGTTGTTTTAACTAATATTCTTATTTTAATGATAAAACAAATTTGTGCTAACTTATAACAATCATTATTAGGGGTTAGTTGACTGTCATATTGTTGTATTGGCTGCGTACATTGACCTGCATCATCTGCCACGCACCACAAAAGGTGTCATACTTCATTTATTTTTTATTTGATCTAAATAAATAGGATATCGTCTAAAAAAAGGTTATTTTAGTAAAAGTATTATACGACTATTATTTTAAAAGTTGTTCTTATTTGAAAATTTTGGGTGGCAGCCATTTTGAATTCCTACTTTAGAACATTTTGAAATTTTTTCGTAAGTTGGCCTTACTATTATTAAGGTGAATACCAAATTTATAAATTTTACGTTTTACAGTTTTTGAGAAAAAAATACTTAAAAAAAAACAACAAAATTGTGAATCTGTGAGTAACTGAGGACTTTCGTATGACTTAAATGTGGTATTTAGATCCGCTCTTAGCCCAAAAGCAACACCTCAAAAGGTTGGTAGAGAGTTCTGAAATACCCTGTATATATATATATATATATATATATATATATATATATATATATATATATATATACATGTTTATCGCACAGTAAAGGGTGAACATCAATTAACATAAATAAATATATAAACAAACTACATAGTAGCGCTATGCTTCAATTGGGATTATAAGAACCCATTATTCTCTGTGTATTATATTGTAAATAACACATTATAATTCACTGATTATAAGATTATAATCTCTGTCATTATGTTAGGATTGGGAAGTTTGACTATAGTTGACAACAAATTAAAGGTTT
This sequence comes from Stictocephala bisonia, assembly GCA_035578905.1. NCBI lineage: Eukaryota > Metazoa > Arthropoda > Insecta > Hemiptera > Membracidae > Stictocephala > Stictocephala bisonia. Next base: position 214,647 of record JAQJVL010000274.1, on the reverse strand, counting down.
ACGTGGCTAGAATATGGCCAATATATATATTTACTAAATCACAATTGTTATTGAAATTAAATATTCATTTACTTAACTATAGAACAATTTTAAAATTATTGTTTATCCCATAGCGATCTATGGTAAACAATGATGCAAGTAACATGACACATAGACCCAGCAACCCATGGTGGGCTAACACTTTAACTCAGAAATATTAAGTCTGCTAAGAGTAGCAGTCCGTCCGCCTTCATCCTGATCCCAAAGGTATGAATTAACGAATAATTAGAGGGTAATAATTAGGGTGGCCGTAAATGTAAGAAAAAACAGTTTGCCGCAAATGACAGCACATTGTTACCAAAGTTCAATAAAAACCACCGTTAGTAAATATGTGATTATTAAGATTCAAGTTGACATACTTTATATTCTACCAGAAATTTGGTCATTTGACCAACTATTCTAGTAGTAGAATGGCTAAAAAATGTTTAATGGTGTCATAGGACAGGTTGTACATGATTTGTAAGGTTACCTATTCTAAACTCCCGTTCAAAAGGTCGATCGTCCAAAATACAACTAAACTCCTTGCTACATTTTTAATGCCAAGATTTAGAATAAACAATAAAGACGTTGAAAGATGTAGCTGACCCAACAATGGAAGAGATCTAATATACTGCCAAACAAAACAAAATATGACCATTTGTTTACAAATAAGTGTGGATGTATCACTGCAGTATTTTTGGTGAATGGCCCTTTAAACTGAGGCGTTCTCTTAAAAATTATTTATTACTAGGGGAAAGTGTTCTGGCTGAAAAATAAATGTTACTAGTACTAAAACGTTCTTAAATCTCTGTCTACATCCAGTTTTGTCGAAATTGTGTAAATGAGTGTACTAGTTTTTATATTCAAAAACATGGATATGATTTAAAGATTTTAATTTATTATATGGTGAGTTAATACTTATATGCTATATAGTTATTATAGAGGATTGATAATAAATGTTTGGGAGAACTGATAAAACAAAAAAGCATTAAAAGTCTCTAACCATACTGACATATATGTCCTTGTTTGAGTGTTATTACAAAACGTATGAATAAATATTGATGACATTCAGAAAGGAAGTTTACTCCCAAAGCACTAACAACTACTTACAAAGACTTACAATGAACACATAAATAATAAAACAATAGAAAAAACGTACTCATTTGTAAATTAAGAATAAGAAGAGACGTGAGCGGGTGAGCGGATGTGGTTGTGTGATAGCGGGAGTTGTTCCATATAACAGGAGGTGGTTGTATGATGGCAGGAGTTGTTCCACGTGACCGGATATGGTTGTATGATGGCGGGATTGTTCCACGTGACCGGATGTGGTTGTGTGATGGCGGGAGTTGTTCCACATGATCGAAAATGGTTGTGTGATGGCCGGAGTTGTTCCACATGACCGAAGGTGGTTGTGTGATGGCGGGAGTTGTTCCATATAACAGGAGGTGGTTGTATGATGGCGGGAGTTGTTCCACATAACAGGAGGTGGTTGTGTGATAGCGGGAGTTGTTCCACATAACAGGAGGTGGTTGTGTGATAGCGGGAGTTGTTCCACATAACAGGAGGTGGTTGTATGATGGCGGGAGTTGTTCCACATAACAGGAGGTGGTTGTATGATGGTGGGAGTTGTTCCACATAACAGGAGGTGGTTGTGTTATAGCGGGAGTTGTTCCACGTGACCGGATGTGGTTGTATGATGGTGGGATTGTTCCACGTGACCGGATGTGGTTGTGTGATGGCAGGAGTTGTTCCACATGACCGAAAGTGGTTGTGTGATGGCAGTAGTTGTTCCACATGACCGGATGTGATTGTGTGATGGCGGGAATTGTTCAACGTGATGGGAACCACGAGTAAACATCAACATGTGACTGCTCATCACTTTACGGCACCAATCTTCTCCACGATAGGCCGTGGTCTGGCATTTTATAAGTCTCTGGTTGTTTACTACTCCGTTTTACTGCTCTGATTTGATTTTTACACTTCATTTGATATTACGTAACGGAGATTAATATTGATTGTTATTTTTTACTATAAAACATGCTATCAATGGTTTTGTATAAATCATAATTAATCAAGGTCAATGAGCGACGCAGGTGTTCCTGTATCATGTTAAATAATTGTAAATCAATATTGTTACCAAACAATGTAACATAATTATAATGAAATATATAAGGTCAGACTGTCAAATGATGACTGCAATACGATAAAGACTGATAACTGCATCTGTTTAAATTAAATTATAAAACAGATGCATACGGGGCTATTAAGGTTTTCAAATTATGTTTTGTGATGTTACAATTAATCCACATTCTACATACCCATCAGGCTATCAAACTCAGTAACTAACACATGCATAATATAGTTCGTTTTAAGCTGCTCGGCATTTTAACTTTGTTTCAGGCAATTTGTCACTTGATTAATGTTGTCAAAGAATGTTTTGTTTATTAGGACGCTTTTAGTTGTGTTAAGATATTTTACAACTATGATGAGTATAAGGTACATCATGAGCAGTGATACAAAACCTTCTATGTATAAGTGATTGCCTAAAGAGAGAATTGGCACGCGATTTGTTTGTATAGCATCACACATGATCAAACATACAAGGTAAAATATATATATGGAAACGCTTCACAACTTCTGTATGACTTCACTTGTAAAATGGTTATTTTTCCATAGATAATTTGAAAATTTATTTTTTTTAAAATAATTGTGTCCTTTAAATTGTAATATTTGAACAGGACCGTTAAATTGCGGAGAATTATTATCAAAATTAGTTATTTTGAAAATAAAATTACCGCTACTCTGGAATGGATAAACGTTTCGAAGACCGGATTTGCGGTGATTAATTTCTCTTGATACCAACTTGACCTTTCATTTGATACCAAACTCGACCTAGGCTCACGTTGAATATTTTCGTTCAACTCATCACGGGTCGTCCCCCTGAAAAGATGAAATATCGCTAATGACGTCAAAAAGTAGGTTCTTTGTAACCGTGATGATGTAAAAGATTTCATTTTTACAAGTGAACTTATACAACAGTTGTGAAAGTGTTTTCATATATTTTTCCAACTTGTATAAGTTATGGTAGTACTACACATTCCATTTACATAAAATTATAGATTAAAAATGCATCGAGGTAGTTAGCTGTTCAAAGTGTTACAATAAAAGACAGACTTTTAAAAGCAAATAAAATAATATCCTCTTACTACGGGTGCCTTGAACACACGACTGCACCGTGTATCGCGCCAGAGGCCAACTCGTGACTCGCCAATAATACACGGGAGCATAATGACAGGGAAGAGGTTCAAACGCACCCAATTTTGCAAAAACGGCTATAGATGGAACAATTTTCAAAGAACATAACCGTATTTTTATGTATTAAAAAAAAAACTAAATGCCACAAGAATGTTTATACCGAGTCGTTAATTTGGATTTGAATCCTAACTTATTTTAAATTCTAATATATAATGCGAGCCGGAAATAACTAATAAACTAAAAGATTGTTAAATGTTATAATTTGTACATTTACATGTATGGAGGACAGTAGCTAGGGTCACCTGGCAATCAGCAAGTCAACAAGGGCCTGGAGCCGAGGGGTCTAGTGACCTCGGCCACTGAATAAACAGGACTTGTCATCAGATACCCAGAGGCCATGTTGAATGAAACTTCAATCAATATTGCAGTTCTCAGGCTGGTTTCCTTTTTAACCTTACTCTATCCAGTCTCCATAGACTATTGAACTGTGGGGGAAACTTAAGTAAGAAGGAGAACCAGTACAGTGCAAGGTGATTATTACTGATTCAAACATGCGCTATAACTATTTATTTATTCTTCCTATGGCATCCACTAAAATACAATAGTTATAATACTATGACAATACATTTGAATAATAAAAAATAACATATAATAATAGATTTTATATAATATAAACTAGCTGTTGACTGTGATAAAACGAAAAGTTCAGGATCATTTGTAAGTGTTCATTTGGCAGAGGATGCTTGAGAAACAATGAGTTCAGAAGGAGTTTACGGAATATGACGACCAGGAAGGTTCATATTAATTTAAAATTATTGATTTTATTGCAGTTTATTTTTCAGTTTACTGATACTATCAGAGAAAAGGTCGACATTTTCAGGAACCCCATTGCTAAATCTATGAAGACGGGCGCTAGGACCAAAGTAACTATTGTTGTTCGAGTGGTGGCTGATCGCAAATATATTTCTAGATCTAGTTTTTTTTCAGGAACTGAAAAGGATATGTAGATTGGAGAAGTTCTGGAGAATCAATAATACCATTGATAAGTTTATGCAGGAAAATTAGATCGAACACCCTTCTTCTGGAGGCAAGTGTAGAGAGTAGAAACTCCAGCTCAAGTGCTGGTACAGAAACTTCTCGATAAGGCACACCTCTACGTGATCCCTGGAGCCTGCAGAACTTCTTTTGCACACACTGAAAAATATGGATATGAGATGTATAGTTAGGAGACCAGACCAAGGTACAATATTCCAGTTGAGGGTGAACTAAGGCATTGTACAGTAGTACCATGATTTTATCTCCAAAGGTTCTTTTAGAGATTCTAAAAATGAAGCCTAACATCTGATTGATCTTTGCACTCACAATGCTGATATATGGAGCGGGTGATAAATTTGCCGATAGACTCCAAGATCCCTCACTGAGGACACTCTTTCGATATCATTGATTAAGCTATAGTTAAATAGAACTGGAATCTTTATGCAGCAGAAGGTGATAACTAAACATTTACTTGTGTTAACTATTATAAAATTATCATTACACCAGGCAGCCACCAAATTCAGATCCTGTAGAAGCTTTGCAAAGTCTTCATAACTGGATATCTCCGATAAAAGTTCAAGATCATCGGCGAAGAGTAAATATTCATACGACAGACCACTAGTGATGTCATTAATAAATATATTGAAGAGGATAGGGTCCAGCTTAGAGTCGGTGGCCTCCTGAGATGGCAATGAATTCCTCTGATAAACAATTTCCTAGTGTAACCTTCAGTGATCTACCGTCCAAATAGTTCTGAAACCATTTGGAGTGAAGCAACTCCAAGGCCGTACCCCTTCAGCTTAGAGATCAACAATGAGTGACTGATCTTGTCGAAGGCCTTAGAGAGATCTAGATAGCTACTGTCAACTTGATGCCTACGATTGAAAGTAGATAGAAATGTAGTCAGTGTAGACAACCAGATTGGTTTGTGTGGAGCGTCCTTTACAAAATCCATGTTGCTGTGGGATAATAATTTTCCTAAGATCATTGAAAATCATATCAAGGACCAGACCCTCAATCACCTTCACCATATAGACAATCGTTGAATAACGATTGGTCTAAAGTCAGTGACATCAGAGGAGTTATGTGACTTTGGAATAACGATTGGTCTTAAGTCAGTGACATCAGAGGAGTTATATGACTTTGGAATTGAAACAACATAACTGGTCTTCAGTACTGTTGGAAAAATACCATGCTCGAAGAGTCCATTTATCAGGACAGTGAGTGGCCGGGCTAGCTGAGAGCTGCATTGTCTAAGTACAATGGAAGGGATGAGATCGGATCCACAGCCCTTGTTGATGTCCAGTGAGTCCAGTTCTCTTTTTAACCTCTCAACACTGACATAAAGCTGCTGGGAAAATAACAATTAGTTTGTGAATCGACCCTCGCACTGAATGTTGAAGAAAAGAAATCTGCGAAGAAATTACACATGATCTGCGAGTTATCAGTAGTCACCTTATTGAATGAGAGGCAAGCAGGAACAGACGAAGAATTCTGCAGTTTCCTTACATAACTCCAAAATCATTTTATGTTTTAGGGGGTAGAGTTCTCAACATAACCAATGTATATATTCAAACAATCCCTTGAAAGCAACTTACATTGGGCTCTAATGTTAGAGAACTTCATGAAGTCTCCAGGTGAAAAGGAAGTCTTATACATTCTATATAATGTCTTCTTAAAAATAATTAAATCTTTCAATTTGCTGGAAAACCAAACAGGAAATTTAGATGCTCCAATTCTCTTCATGGGTGTATTGTCAAGAATAACACATTTTAAGTCCACACAAAACTTGCTAAAGGTCCCATCAGGGCACCCTACAGCAGCTACGTCAATATCAGCAATGGCCAGGTAGCTGCTGCCATGTTAGTGATATTGCACTTCCTGAATTTTGGAACTCAGACAATTTCACAGGCTCAAAGGTCTGACGCCTTAGACCGCTCGGCCACCGGCTCTCCTTTATTAGCTCGGAATTTTGAGATTTAAGAGAATTCAAAACGTCAAGAATACAGTAGAATTTATATAAAACAATTGTTTACTGTAATGCAGATTATTTTCAGCACAAATAATTGAATAATTCATCAGTTTTTCAGCAAGACACAGTAAAAAGAATAAGAATAAACGTTCTTATATACATACATTACCACTGTACGTAATGTATTACATTGAGGTCGGTGTTATTGACCCACCCGACTACCCACACACGTACGCTGATATCGAAACACCCATGCGCCGTATCTACACCCGTAAGATGGGCTCGTCCATTCTCCCATACTGGACATCATACAAAATGGACAACACTCACCCACTTATACACGTGCAATGGTATTCACCTACCCACCCACCTACCTATACATGTGCAGTGGTATTCACCCAAGGATCCTATACAACAGGTTGTCTCAGGGAGACCTCCAATCACAGAGTAAAGGTATTACTTACTCTGTGCCTACAACACAGTGTGCTGAACAATTTAAACCACGTACTAAAAACTATTATTGTATTGTTTTCAAGAGTATTTTGGAATTATTTAAATTTATGGTATTTTAGTATTAATTTAAAACAGCGAATTATCTTTTTTATGTGTTGTTGGGTTATACTTCAACGCAGTATAATATCAATATTAAAATCAGTCACTTAAGTCAAATAAAATAAGGTTAACGCTTTTCAATCAATTCATCAATCACTGAGTATAGGTTTGCGATGTTATGAGGTAAAATGTAGTGCCTTGATTTCGTTATCAAGCGTTGAGAACCACCCGTTATTAAGCAAGGGCTGTCTTATCTATAAAAACAACATTAACTGATGGCAGAAGTTGTTAAAAAAGACGCACAAATAATTATATGAAACTTCTAATTAAAATTATGACTTCTAAAGATAAAATCGTTTTTAAGAAAATTCTTAACATTTATATTGCGATGATAAATGAAGTGTTTACAATCACTGCCCAGACAAGTATGCTAGATACTTGACGAAAATAGAAACGGCTTTGTGACACAAAATATTAGAATGATTGAACATTTTAGTTGCATTTCACCAATTAAGTTTAATATTATATGCAGAAATATATTGACGAAACCGTAATCAATCTTGCGGTGTTGTTTGACGACAAAAGACGAGAGAAAAGTGTTGGCGGTGAAAGTCAAAGGGACCCTTCTGTAATTTATGATGATGAAATATCAAAAAAACCAGTCTTCGTGTGTATTACGAATAGGCCACAATCATTGAAGGCATGATAGAATCAGGGCTGATTGAGTGAAAGCACTCTGTAATAGCGATTATATAAACTATTCTTGATGAAAAATCATCATGTACAACAAAAACCAATGAACTAAAACAGAGTCGTTTGTCTTAGGTGCTTAAAATCCACCGTATATTATTGAAATTAAATTGACTATATTTAATTTTAAACACTGTGAACGTACGCCAAAAGATTCCTACTAACGTATTACTTGCTTACAGACCTATTTGCACATATTGTCCTGTGATGAGTTAAACACAGTACTTAAGAGTCTGCAGAGGCTGTCGGCCATATTGGTTTTAATCTCATAAGAACGATGCTATTTGAAAATATTTTTTTCCGTTATTTATTGAGAAAGTTGTGTATGAGGTATAATTTTAAATCTTATCATATCTGTGTATCGGAGTTGCTTTTGATATTTTTAATAAATACGCCTAGTTTTGAAAAAAGGTGAAACTAAGAACTTCAAACTAAATTTTGTAAATGTATATTTCTATCAAACCAATTAGGAATTCGCAAAAAAATCCATCGTGCGTTCATTCCGTTCATTCTTGATCAAATGTAATTTGTTTGAAAAACTCCGTTCGAAAATAACTGTTTAATTAGAATACGTGTGATCGTATGTCGTGGTCGAAAATAACATTGATTTTATGGAATTAAAACCAACATGGCCGACAGCCACTGCAGACAATTAAGTTGTTAACCTTCTATGTGACCTTGAGTATCACCATTAAATCTCTGGCCAAATCAAAGATAAATTCTTATTCAGGGTAGGGAGATCATTATTTCAATACCTCTCAACTCGAAATAAACTACAAATACTGTTCTCTAGCACGAGAAGAAGTCTACCGTTGGAGTGAAAAATAATTAGCACACATTATCAACTGATTGTACGTTGTAAAAGATGACATCTGTACTGTTTCCTGCTGACACAACACAATAATTAGCACACATTATCAACTGATTGTACGTTGTAAAAGATGACATCTGTACTGTTTCCTGCTGACACAACACAATAATTAGCACACATTATCAACTGATTGTACGTTGTAAAAGATGACATCTGTACTGTTTCCTGCTGACACAACACAATAATTAGCACACATTATCAACTGATTGTACGTTGTAAAAGATGACATCTGTACTGTTTCCTGCTGACACAACACAATAATTAGCACACATTATCAACTGATTGTACGTTGTAAAAGATGACATCTGTACTGTTTCCTGCTGACACAACACAATAATTAGCACACATTATCAACTGATTGTACGTTGTAAAAGATGACATCTGTACTGTTTCCTGCTGACACAACACAATAATTAGCACACATTATCAACTGATTGTACGTTGTAAAAGATGACATCTGTACTGTTTCCTGCTGACACAACACAATAATTAGCACACATTATCAACTGATTGTACGTTGTAAAAGATGACATCTGTACTGTTTCCTGCTGACACAACACAATAATTAGCACACATTATCAACTGATTGTACGTTGTAAAAGATGACATCTGTACTGTTTCCTGCTGACACAACACAATAATTAGCACACATTATCAACTGATTGTACGTTGTAAAAGATGACATCTGTACTGTTTCCTGCTGACACAACACAATAATTAGCACACATTATCAACTGATTGTACGTTGTAAAAGATGACATCTGTACTGTTTCCTGCTGACACAACACAATAATTAGCACACATTATCAACTGATTGTACGTTGTAAAAGATGACATCTGTACTGTTTCCTGCTGACACAACACAATCAGTTTATTATGGCGAGCTTTTTACATCTACAGCACAACGCCTATTTTATAATTTGAAAGTCGCCCAAAATAGCTAAGAAGTAAACCTCTTTAATGCATTACACACCAACACAAACACTAACAAACCTGTAACAGTGGTAAAGCCTTTGGCGAGTATAACTTTCTGTTTGATATAGTACGTATAACAGAGGATGTGCCGGTGAATGACATTGACAGTGTACCACACATCCATACCATGTATTACGTTAGTACAGTAGGAGATATAGGGAATCAGCAAACTTACACAGGAAACATGTGAATGACATTGAAAGTGTACCACACATCCGTGCCTTTTATTACGTTAGTACAGTGGGAGATGTATGACATCAGCAAACTTACAAAGGAAACATGTGAATGACATTGAAAGTGTACCACACATCCGTGCCTTTTATTACGTTAGTACAGTGGGAGATGTATGACATCAGCAAACTTACACAGGAAACATGTTAATGACATTGAAAGTGTACCACACATCCGTGCCTTTTATTACGTTAGTACAGTAGGAGATGTATGACATCAGCAAACTTACACAGGAAACATGTGAATGACATTGAAAGTGTACCACACATCTGTGTCTTTTATTACGTTAGTACAGTAGGAGATGTATGACATCAGCAAACTTACACAGGAAACATGTGAATGACATTGAAAGTGTACCACACATCCGTGCCTTTTATTACGTTAGTACAGTAGGAGATGTATGACATCAGCAAAGTTACACAGGAAACATGTGAATGACATTGAAAGTGTACCACACATCCGTGCCTTTTATTACGTTAGTACAGTGGGAGATGTATGACATCAGCAAACTTACACAGGAAACATGTGAATGACATTGAAAGTGTACCACACATCCGTGCCTTTTATTACGTTAGTACAGTAGGAGATGTATGACATCAGCAAACTTACAAAGGAAACATGTGAATGACATTGAAAGTGTACCACACATCCGTGCCTTTTATTACGTTAGTACAGTAGGAGATGTATGACATCAGCAAACTTACAAAGGAAACATGTGAATGACGTTGAAAGTGTACCACACATCCGTGCCTTTTATTACGTTAGTACAGTGGAAGATGTATGACATCAGCAAACTTACAAAGGAAACATGTGAATGACATTGAAAGTGTACCACACATCCGTGCCTTTTATTACGTTAGTACATTAGGAGATGTATGACATCAGCAAACTTACACAGGAAACATGTGAATGAAATTGAAAGTGTACCACACATCCGTGCCTTTTATTACGTTAGTACAGTGGGAGATGTATGACATCAGCAAACTTACACAGGAAACATGTGAATGACATTGAAAGTGTACCACACATCCGTGCCTTTTATTACGTTAGTAGCCTACAGTAGGAGATGTATGACATCAGCAAAGTTACACAGGAAACATGTGAATGACATTGAAAGTGTACCACACATCCGTGCCTTTTATTACGTTAGTACAGTGGGAGATGTATGACATCAGCAAACTTACAAAGGAAACATGTGAATGACATTGAAAGTGTACCACACATCCGTGCCTTTTATTACGTTAGTACAGTGGGAGATGTATGACATCAGCAAACTTACAAAGGAAACATGTGAATGACGTTGAAAGTGTACCACACATCCGTGCCTTTTATTACGTTAGTACAGTAGGAGGTGTATGACATCAGCAAACTTACACAGGAAACATGTGAATGACATTGAAAGTGTACCACACATCCGTGCCTTTTATTACGTTAGTACAGTGGGAGATGTATGACATCAGCAAACTTACACAGGAAACATGTGAATGACGTTGAAAGTGTACCACACATCCGTGCCTTTTATTACGTTAGTACAGTGGGAGATGTATGACATCAGCAAACTTACATAGGAAACATGTGAATGACGTTGAAAGTGTACCACACATCCGTGCCTTTTATTACGTTAGTACAGTGGGAGATGTATGACATCAGCAAACTTACACAGGAAACATGTGAATGACGTTGAAAGTGTACCACACATCCGTGCCTTTTATTACGTTAGTACAGTGGGAGATGTATGACATCAGCAAACTTACACAGGAAACATGTGAATGACGTTGAAAGTGTACCACACATCCGTGCCTTTTATTACGTTAGCACAGTGGGAGATGTATGACATCAGCAAACTTACACAGGAAACATGTGAATGACGTTGAAAGTGTACCACACATCCGTGCCTTTTATTACGTTAGTACAGTAGGAGATGTATGACATCAGCAAACTTACACAGGAAACATGTGAATGAAATTGAAAGTGTACCACACATCCGTGCCTTTTATTACGTTAGTACAGTGGGAGATGTATGACATCAGCAAACTTACACAGGAAACATGTGAATGACATTGAAAGTGTACCACACATCCGTGCCTTTTATTACGTTAGTACAGTGGGAGATGTATGACATCAGCAAAGTTACACAGGAAACATGTGAATGACATTGAAAGTGTTCCACACATCCGTGCCTTTTATTACGTTAGTACAGTGGGAGATGTATGACATCAGCAAACTTACACAGGAAACATGTGAATGACATTGAAAGTGTACCACACATCCGTGCCTTTTATTACGTTAGTACAGTGGGAGATGTATGACATCAGCAAACTTACACAGGAAACATGTGAATGACGTTGAAAGTGTACCACACATCCGTGCCTTTTATTACGTTAGTACAGTGGGAGATGTATGACATCAGCAAACTTACATAGGAAACATGTGAATGACGTTGAAAGTGTACCACACATCCGTGCCTTTTATTACGTTAGTACAGTGGGAGATGTATGACATCAGCAAACTTACACAGGAAACATGTGAATGACGTTGAAAGTGTACCACACATCCGTGCCTTTTATTACGTTAGTACAGTGGGAGATGTATGACATCAGCAAACTTACACAGGAAACATGTGAATGACGTTGAAAGTGTACCACACATCCGTGCCTTTTATTACGTTAGTACAGTGGGAGATGTATGACATCAGCAAACTTACACAGGAAACATGTGAATGACGTTGAAAGTGTACCACACATCCGTGCCTTTTCGTATTACGTTAGTACAGTGGGAGATGTATGACATCAGCAAACTTACACAGGAAACACGTGAATGACATTGAAAGTGTACCACACATCCGTGCCTTTTATTACGTTAGTACAGTGGGAGATGTATGACATCAGCAAACTTACACAGGAAACATGTAAATGACGTTGAAAGTGTACTACTCATCCGTGCGATAAAACTCGTGTCAAACGCTGTTTAGCGTCTCATGAATTTTATAGTGGACGAGTTTAAGGCCTACAAATTGGAGACCGCATAACCAGAAGACTGACAGCCGGTGTCGGAAGTGGGGATTCGGTATGATTGATTATGTGATCCACTTTACCTTGGAATTGTTGCCATAGAAGACGTAGTGTTAACACTGTAACAGCCCATTTAAAACACATTATTAGGTTTCTTTTTTTCATCCTCGTTCGTTCAGACATAATTGGTGTGATCATGGTTGGTAAATACAACAATCCTTCAACCCTGGTTGGTTTAAGGCAAATGATTTATTTCTCGGGTTTCCTAAATAAATGTGTTTTAAATAATTTGTATCGCTTTTTTTTTAAAATACTGATTAGTTAATACATATAGACTTTCTTGTATTTAAACAAACTTCTGTGATCTCGTAATACAATTTATTTACATTTTTCAAGCACACCCCAAAAATATATTTCTAATTGAAAACTATATTTTTAACCAACTTACGGATTATGTATATGATTTATTGAACAGTTTTTGTCTGGAAAATAAACGTTATGAATACATTTATAAAGGTACCATATTTTTCTGTTGTCAGCCATAACCACTATAATCATTACAGCAAAACGAAATGACATAGAAAGTTCACTAATATAGCCTATATATATAAAAAATATTATACCTTTGTTTTCGTCTTGCCATTTAACAGTTTTATAATTTACTCATATACTCAAGGTGCCTAAAGATTGTTATTGGTAAACAACAACCACCCTCGGAACAACACGCACCCTCAGGGACAGGCGATAAATTAGGACAATTAAAGAGTGGTTAGAGTAAATCAAAGGAGAGGGGTCGAGCCGGGCGGGACATCGTATCGACCGTGGTATATGGTCTCACGCACACACACGTAGAATGGCACGGAACCGAATCACGCATGAACCATTCAGGCAAGCGTTTGTTCTACGAGGGGAGATACTCAAGATCAAACAAATGTAAAGCAATAAATACAAATTTCCAATATTTTGTTTAGAATAAACAATATATTTGTTTACAGAAACTGACTGTATTATACAATGAGAATCACCCAGTTTAAAAGTGGAGGACGAAGTGTACAGCACTGCAGCAATGCAGCTTGCAGCCCATAAAAAAGTCAACAGACGGGAAGGATGAAACAGTAATCAATACACCTTGACCTGTCAGAGATAGAAATCCAAACCGAAACTAGAGAAAACTATTCAAAATACTGTACTAGATAATTTATACAGTAGGCCTATATGTGAGACTACTTTCTTATAATTTATACAGTAGGCCTATATGTGAGACTACTTTCTTATAATTTATACAGTATGCCTATATGTGAGACTACTTTCTTATAATTTATACAGTAGGCCTATATGTGAGACTACTTTCTTATAATTTTAAATAATTAATTGTACGCTAGTTGACACAGCATATCATTATTATAACTGTTATCATAAATTCCGATGTAACAATCATAAATAATAAACATAAATACACTTTGTATTTAAATGTCGACATTTATTAGTTTTATATTACGTTTATTTTCGATATCTTTCTAGTGCGACTGTAACATCCAGCCATCTGTTTGTATGTCTGAGACTATCAAATTAATAATATTTCTGAGGAACAGTCGACCCTAGTAACAATGACTACACTCGTTCATCTACACTCATCACACTCATTCTCCCCTCATTTTCGCCCATATCTCTACGATCCGCGTCTTAGAGATGAATAGTAATAATAAATAATAACTTGACCAACACCAAACTAACATTATTGAATATCTGACTAAGTACTTTCCCTTCTTATTGTCATTTATATAAACAAGTTTTAATGCGCAAAGCTGTTTAAGTAAATCACACACCCTAAGAAAAACAATATTATTTAATAAATAGAATTATTATTAAATTGACACAACAGATAAATTCCAAATTAAAATAATGAAATAGACATCAAAGTTAAATTTGTCATTTGTACTACGCTTACAACAAAATAGTAAGTAACTTTAAAATTGTATTAATTAACAGGTATAAAAATTGATACCTCTAAATAACAGATAGCTACAAATAACAAGAAAAGGGCCAATTATATATACATAAATATAAATATTACTACTGTTTGTGTGTGGGTGGTCGGGTGGGTCTTTACCACTAAACGTGTGTGGGTGGGCAGGTGGGTCGTTACCATTGCACGTGTGTGGGTGGGCGAGTGGGTCTTTACCACTGCACGTGTATGGGATTCTCCTATAGAAGCACGGCATTCTAACACATAGACAGTATGTTAAATCTAACGGAGTTGTCAACTTTCACCACAATAACTTGTGTCACATACTTGGTAGTGGGGGCTGCTACCCACCCAAGATACACAATGATGGGTTTCCTTGACTCACTTAATATACATGTTGACGGAAGTTCTCACCTATCTTAATTGCGTCTTAAATAGCTCCATTGTTTACTCTTTTTTATACCTTGTTTTTGCTCCTCGCTTTTCTCGCACCAATCTTGGTTATTTATTTTTTTATTTATTTATTTATTCGTAAGACGCCGATCGTCAAGATATGGGCGAATATGGATTTCGCATGAGTGTGATGATTGTAGATGAGCGGATGTAGTCATTGTTACAAACTAAGGCCGACTATTCCTTAGAAAGTGTCATTAATTAATAGCCCAATGACAAATGAACAGCCGGTGATTATCAGCTGATCCTTCTCAAAATGTATTGACTCTGATTGGGATCGAACTGAGAACCTTTAGCACATGAAGTTGGGATTGAACCAACTACGCTACCGACCAATTATCACTCAATACAATGTGTCGGCTGTGCAACAATTATGAAATTGATTTATTCAGGTATAATTTAAAGTCATTCAATTTTTACTTAATTGAAATGTTTAAGAATAGCTGTAGGCCTACCCAATTAATTTTTCTTCAATTACTGTTGTCTTTATTTTGTTGTTGTTAGTTCAAATATTTATTTACATGTTGTTATTGTTAAATTTCTAGATATTTACTTTTGTTGCTTTTGTTATTACATTTTTCTGTTAGTATATACATTCCCCTAGTTAATTACCAAAACAAAAGAAGGATGAATAAGAGTTTTTTTAATTAGAATTTTAAAAAAAGTTAAATTAGACAAAAAAAATCTAAATTAACTTTTAACCTTTTAAATAAAATAAAATCTAAAGTACAACATTTTAGTGTTTAAATTTTGATCTCCTGTCAGTCAGATAAATCCAGATCTCGTAAACATTCAACTCCTGGTTCTCTGATTGAATTAAGAACAACCAATTCACCCTGAAAAGAACGCAATGGGAAATCATTAACTATGTGGTTTATATTTTGAATTTCGACTCCACAATCACATGACTGATCATTTCCCATTTAAATGTTCAGAGGCTTTATCTTCCCACATTCATGCGAAAGCCACTCAACATTCCTTACGTGGACGGTTCATTTTACCAATGCCGGTCATAGGTTCTCATACCAGAAATTTGTTTCGAACGTCTAGTTGTGTGGAAATTCGTCTGAGATTAACTGAAAATTTAGTCGAAGAGGTGTTTTTCTATATTTAAGTCAAAATGTACGTTATAGGATATCTTGAAAACGGAGATATTTTGAGTAGATAGGATCTTTTTGAACCCTCTGAAAAGTGCCTCTTTGAATCTTATATTTGGAGGAGCTATGTTGCTCAGCACTGGAAGCCATGGTAGAAGGGTTGAACCGCTGATAGCCCTAATCGCTCTATTTAGATGTGTATCATCATCTTGTACATGTGTAATAGGCCCTTTTGCCAGACCGTGTCATAGGCTGCTGAAATATTTAAAAATGCTACGGATATTTACTTTTTTCTTTTCAAAGCCAGTCTCAGTTAAAGATGTCAAAAAAGTACCTGCTCGCAATGACTTAGACCAGATCTGAACCCAGCTTGTTCAACAGGGATGCTGTCATTGAGAATTGGTAATATTCTCTAGTAAATAGCCTCTTCGGTAAAAAGCAGAACTCAAAAGAGCTATTGGGTTGTAGCTTTTGGCTCACACTAGTTCTTTACCTGGCTTCAAAAAAGCTGTTATTTTAGATATTAGAAAAGCTTTAGGTATATCACCACTTGCCAAAATGGCATTGAAGACTGTTAGAAACCAATTTCTACTTTCGTACTTTTAGAAACTCTGGGAAGATATTATCAATTCTAGCTGCTTTCTCAACTGGCAGAGCCGTTTAACTCTTGGAGAGCGAAGGGCATTGAAACTTCTAGCGGTACCTGTGGGCTTCTCTTGATCTTATTTTTGTCAAAAGGGTGGTGGTTTGACTTAGGTAAGCCAACAGTGCGTTTTGCTATGTCCATAGGTCTCGGGTGCAGCCCATCGCTATTTACAAGGGGCTGATCGGTGGAGAGTTTCGGAGTAGGGACCAAGCCTGCCAACTGCTGTGGATTAAATTTAGGTTTTCTATCGTATTTAACACCTTCTCTCTTCTAGCGTATCAAGAGAATGCAGTAAGGAATGGATTACGTGGTGTTAGGACGACGTGGGTTTAGAGCGAAACTATTGTTCCGTGGGGTTAGCTGTTTAATCATCTCCATAATGAACAACCCTTCTTGGAATGGAGGGTATATATTTGTTCGGCACTTGTGTAACGGGGGTCGTCATCTGTCAAAATAGTAATACCCGTTATTTATTCAGTAGTATCCTAGTGTTTTATGCCCGGCAATCCTGATGCCAACACTTGTATCTTCATT
Source organism: Stictocephala bisonia (assembly GCA_035578905.1). Classification (NCBI taxonomy): domain Eukaryota; kingdom Metazoa; phylum Arthropoda; class Insecta; order Hemiptera; family Membracidae; genus Stictocephala; species Stictocephala bisonia. The sequence continues at coordinate 197,281 of JAQJVL010000274.1, read as the reverse complement.
ATATCTTTGATTTAAGTACGACTTTATATGGCTATCACTCAGGATTGTTCTTTATGTTTTTAAAATAAATAATCTGTTGAAAGGCCATTCGAAAATTGAAGAAGAGTTTAATCATAAAAAGTGACTTCCATCAGTTCTTCACGCCTTGTATAATTTTCGGTGCTTGAGAATCTTGAGATCATTAATTATAATGTTATTTTTAGTTTGAAACTCAAAGAAATGTGAGAATTGCCCAGAAAAGAAACCTAAATTACAAGAAAATTAGATAAAGCACTTTGGATTTGGATTAAACAATTCCATAATATACTTTTGATATATTATAAGTAAATCACAACATACTAAGACACATAATCGATGAATGTTATAACTAGCTATGACTATACTTCTGTGAAGGTCGGCTAATTGTGAGATGTCTGCACTTTAATTCATTAAAATATCAGTTCTGAAATTAGTATATTGTAAAACCAATCTCTTTAGAGGTTTGTAGAAATATGTTGTTGTTGAAATATAATTCTTACTCAAAATTATGTTAGGCTACCACAGTTTGTGTGTAGGTTTGTTTACGTCGCATTAATTAGCACTAAATTTGAATAGTTAACTGTTAGTTAATTAAGGTAGATGTAGACTTATACTGCAATAAACTATAAGATATAATATTTAAGAATTCATAAACATTGGCGCCAAGAAAGTTTGTATTTACACTATATTTGTTACTCATTACCATACATTTTTATATTTTTTAAGTATTGTCATACAGTATCGGAAGGGCGACCCATGTTACTGGCATTACGAATGGTTCTCCTTAATGAAATCTCTTATGTTTGTAAAACAGAATTTGGTTCATAAATTACTAGGCTTTTGTACAGCATTGGCCAATAAATGTTATTTGCAAGATTGGCACAACACACACTGTCAGAGGCTCGTCTCGTCTCATCAGTGAGGCCCCTTTAAATGTTTGTAGCGAACCATTTCACTTGTCCTCTAAAGACATGAATTGGTAGACTTGTGATTTACCTTCACAATAGTTAGATAATTACATTTTTTACTTTCTCCCATATGTGTAGTATAGTGAAAGTATTGTGATCTTGCAAACAGTGTTTTACAAGTTAGTGTAAAAATCTGTTTTAGGGTTCCTCTACTTGTTATAGTTGTCAAATCATACGCTAAGGCCGAGGTGGGAAAATGAGCGAAGCAATTAGCCAATTATGATTGAAGCAATCATATGTTAACCTGAAGGCTCCTTAATGTCTACTTAGGTGAAATTTGTGCCTGGTACTATTTATTAAATTATAATTTAACAATTTATTATGATACATTATTGCGGAATTTCCAAGATCTACCAACGCATTTCACTAGAGTTAGAAAAATTAATCATATAACTCTATTATTTTAATATATTATGGTTTAGTAATATCTTTAATGGGTGGATGGTGTCACCCTTCTTCTCATAACTGACCCGCTCCGATTTCTAGTAAGTGATTGGTATATGACTCCCTAAGACAAGGCCAATGTGTCTCTAAGACCACGACGCTCTAAGTCCATGTCACCAAGGGACCAGCGTGTCAGAGATGCCGTGTTCTTAAATTTCTTGTCTAGATCTTTTTATTCTCGGCTCCATCCTAATGTGTATTCAAATTCTTTACTAAAGCCCGTAGGAATTCCTTAGCTTTAGGAGAGGAAATGTTCATAATTCTTTATTAAAGGTGGAATAAACTCTATTCCACATTCAAGCCTTGATGTAAATGCCTTCCAGTCAGCTTTGTTAAAAGTTTTATCTATGTAGAACGGGAACTTGAATTCCTACACATTATCAAAACAGGACAACAATAAAATGAATATACAATCAATACAACAGACAGAATTAAATCAATACCAAACTTCTCCTTAAAACAGGTGTACCGTGCAACTATTATAGAAACACTGATCCCGTCAACTTCCACCCCCCCATGCCTCACCGTTTATTTAAGGTGGGCCGGCCTTACGCCTGTCATAGACCAGTGCCTCTATAAAGTTGCACGGTAAAAAGTACCTACCGATCCTCAGCGCTGTACATAGTCTATGTACTACTGTACGACTGAGACCACCGTTTATTCATTGTTTAACATGTCGCTCAATTTTTGGGGCGATGGGGATACATGGGTTAAAGATTTGTTGGGGATGGCAACAACATCACTTCCCTGCACAAATACTTCAGAAATACTGAAGAAATATTCAAAAGTGACACTGAAGCCCTAAGATAATATTTTAGAACCTTGAAGATAATTCCTAACCCATCAAAAACCGAAATTGCCTGCTTTCAACTAAGTAAACGACTAGCTAATCGAAAATTGAACTTCTTTCTAAATAGTGTAAAACTCAATCCCAGTGACCACACATTACCTTGTAACGGAGAATTGCTAAATTGATCGCTGATGTGTAAAAGCCATCCCCCGAAACAGCAGCTAAAATGTTCCAGGGCAAATGTTCCACATCATTTTGCTGGAGCTACTTGGGAAGCCAACGTACATGTCCTTCATACAACTGCTTTGTCACTGATATATTCAGCTGCTGGATACAGTGCCTCCAAATGGCTAAATATCTACATACTTAATCGATTGATGTCCAACTTAATAAGGTTTTGAGATAAGTGGCACTCTCATGGCCAGATGTCCAAAATTGAAGGTACTGCATCTGACCTTAAGGTATTCCAATGCTATATTCCACTATCAGTAGGAAAGCATTGTGATTAAAACTTTTGTGTACGGTTCTAAATTTCATCAATGCGAAGCTTTACGTACATTGCTATACCATAAGCTCTATGCCCGCTATACTCTCCCCCAGTCTATACTCACAATTATAGCCGCTTGCACTGCATTCTAGTTTTTCAACGTGTGTTTCTTGAAGTGCAAGGTCATCAGCACTGTTTTCAGAGAGGACTTTCCCTAAATACTTACACTAAGGTCTACTTAGATCCTCGACATACAATTGGCAGACATTCAAAACAGAACCTATACATTAATAATTTTGCTGACCCTGAGAAGGGCCGACATAAACAAGTCCCCGATTGCACCGAAATCGTCGTTAGTTTAGCATTGCTGCGGACGAGAACATCATATCCTAGGAGACCAATTGATCCTAGTTTTATATAGTTTCAATTTTACAAAACAAACATTTTCGTTGATAGTTAATTTCTGCGGACGGGAACATCATCTCCTAGGAGACCAATTGATCCTAGTTTTATATAGTTTCAATTTTACAAAACAAACATTCTCGTTGATTGTTAATTTCTGCTTTACCGATACAGCAAAAAATTCAATATTTTAATTTGCCTCACATTTAAACGTAAAATAACACTTTAAGAGCCAGACATCATTGTCACTAAACATTTTAAATACAAAATTATATATAAATATATATAATGGTTTGATCCAGTTACAATTTAATGTAAAAAATATTTAGTTGGTAACGGAAACCCTATTACTAGTACCATGTAAAGCTGATATACATTACTTCAGAGTATCACACGACTTATATTAATTATATAGTTTGATTTAGTTATGAAATATTGGGTAGTATTTAGTTTGGATAGTCATGAAATATTGGATCTACACCGACGCTCTACTACTATTGACAGTACCTACGTTAAAATATTGGACCGACGCTCTACTACTATTGACAGTACCTACGTTATATATTGGATCTACACCGACGCTCTACTACTATTGACAGCACCTACGTTAAAATATTGGATCTACACCGACGCTCTACTACTATTGACAGTACCTACGTTAAAATATTGGATCTACACCGACGCTCTACTACTATTGACAGCACCTACGTTAAAATATTGGATCTACACCGACGCTATACTACTATTGACAGCACCTACGTTAAAATATTGGATCTACACCGACGCTCTACTACTATTGACAGTACCTACGTTAAAAATTGTAATGACATACCTAAATTATAAAAATAAATTTATTTCATAGTTTAAATCAGTTGCTCTTTTAAAAAATGTTTCTTAATATGACTTTTATTTTTATGGATACACTAAGGATACATTTTCTTAGGACTTATCCATTAATATTTCCATGATTTACATGAACTATTTGACTATTTAGACAATTAAATAATTGAATTTGGTGCTGGCCAAAGTTTCTCATAACACTTTGCATCATACAAACACTTTTTAAGACTGCAATTGATTAAGGTAGGGCAATAATGTTAGATTACTTAGATAGGAAGTAGAACTATACAAAATAATTTCAATAACCGTATTTTACCTACTTTGAACTATGTAGGTTTTAACATAACAGATAGTTTCTAATTTATACAAATAAATCTGTATTTTTAAAATTTTATACGTACGTATAAATTTATACGTACATGTAATAGTAAGTTATATGCATATGCTAAGCATTTATATATAAACTTATTTTTTATGCTACTAATAAGTAGGTATACAATGTTGTGTTCCTTAAAAAAACATTGATAGTTGTTTGATCTTAAAATGTATACTGTAAACCATTAAAACATTTACTATCGTGGTTACACAGGAAAATATAATTATAATCTAACGAAGTAAAATAAATATTTAGACATTTTTAAAAATATGGTAGAGTATAAATATGCCATTAGTCAAAAATGTTATCAGGAAAAATGTAAAATATATCATTGGTGGATGACGTAAAGTTAACGTAGGGCCTTGATCCCTTTGTACCAGTCACTGAGGAGCCACACTATGCCGGCGGAGAATGCCTTAAATATGCCGAGATGTGGAGATAAATTAAAATGTTAATATTTCGAAAGTAGCCGACATCAGTTTATATATATTTATGGGGCTATTACAAGTCTGCCCCATCTGTTTTTGTCTTCCACACCATTGTCCTCGAACATGGCCAACTGCCTCTCTTCTGGTGTAGGTTATTGCCTGAACTTAGCTCTCAAACGTCCAAAGCCGGTAATGCCGCAGAAAGTAACATTTGTATTCTATATAATACACTCAACCTTTTAGATACTCACGAAATTAGTGGGAAATGTGCCAAAGTTTTAACGATTTTTAGTATTAAAAATACAGTTCCCATTACTTATAAAAACATTTGGAATATATTTGAAGAAACTTTTCTATAAGGTAGATGATTTATAAAATTTGTAAAATATTCGGGATGGTAGTAAAGTTTTATTAGCTGTTATACGTGCTTTTGTCCAGTAAAACAACTTTTTGAATTTTACATGTCTTTGGATTTATTATGGTGCGAAACCCATCACACAATATTCCAGTCAAATATTTCGGTCTGAATCCTCCAGAAAAATGTACTAAAGTTACATTTTTAATATGAAGGCAACAAATAGACCAAACACACTGTTTATTTTTGGATTATAACGTAAAAATGGTTTCTTAAACATAGAATTTAATATTATTTGTGAAAGAATAACATTTAGCAATCCATACGAAATCACTGACAAAATCGATTTTGATATGTAAGATTGTTATTATTTGTTATAGTAAATAAAGGTTATAAAAATACTATGAAATAAAAAATTTGTGGAATAGATATTTTAACATCTGATTGTATACAAGTCTTAAAGAAAAGATATCGTACTATTTTTGTATGACATTCATTTAATTTTTACAATCTATTCAATACATGAACAATAAGAAAATTCGATGTGTTTGAAATAACAATTGTTGATTACCTTCCAAAGACTGTAAACAACATAATGGATTAAAAGCGTTCACTTAAATAAACTGAGGAACTTTTTTTAGTCTATAAATGTGTTCATTATTGTCCAGCGAATGCAAGATGGTTTTCATGTGCTTCAAGCTTCTTTAGGTAATGGACACTAAACTTTGAGATTTCATCTTGCACGTAGTCAATTCTTGTGTCTTTGTGGATTACTACATTCCTAAAATACCATGGAGCTTGCAATATAGTTCTTAGTACCTTTGACTGGAAACGTTAAATCATGTTCAGATTTGAAAATGATGTTGTCCCCCACAACTGTATGCCATATCTCCACACTGGCTTCAAGACAACTTTGTGCAGTAACAGTTTATTTTCAGTGGAGAGGTGGGATCTTTTCCCAAAAAGCCAATACATTTTAGAACATTTTGTATTTAGTTGCAATCGTTTATTCCAGATATAGCTCTGCAATCTAAGTATTATTAGTCACCTATCTGATGTTTAACACCAGTTCGTTGAGTTAGTAGAGCTTGGTTTAAGGAAACTTATGGACAGTTTCCCAAACTAAGCGTAAATGTAATGTGTATAGATTTACTTTCGTTTACTTGTATTCTCCAACGTCATTGAAATTCCATTGTATTCCAATCTGTCATTGAATTTAAAATATCTTGCAAGATCTGAGAAATTATAAAATGTTCCGATGGAAAGCAAGGACTGCAGTATCATCTGCGAATGTTGCAGTTGGAGTTTCTTGGTGTGTTGGAATATCAGCTGAGAATGGTGTGTACAATAAAGGGCCCTGTAGAACTCTAGATTCAATTAATTTCAGATTTAAATAACAAATTTGAAACGTTATTCAAAATTATCGTTGGGATAGGTAAGATTTTATTAGATTGTAGAAATTATGAAGTAAAAGTGATTTAATTTTGAACAACAGTCCATCATGCTAGACTTTATCAAAAGCCTGGCTTATATCGAGAAATGCTGCTGAGTGAAATTCAATTTTTTCTAAGGTTTGCCTGATATTATTAACAACTCGATGAACCTGTTTAATTATTGAGTGGTTTGGTCGAAATCCGAACTGATGATTTGCAAGTAAATTTAGCTTAGTTAATAATGGATTTAATAATTTCAAAAACGAGTTTTCAAACAGTTTTGATGAAACCACTAGGAGATTTATTGGTCTGTATCAAGTAACCTGATGAGATGGTTTGCCAGGTTTCAGAATTACAATAATGTCAGCTACCTTCCACTGAGATGCTATCTTCCACCGAGAAAAAAAAATGTACTCGAGTCTCAACATGGCGTTGAACAATATAGTTAGGAAAACAATCGCTTTCCTAGGGAACTCTTTTAGCACCTTTCCTGTAATAAGGTCATATCCAGAAGATTTTTTAGCATGAAGTCCTTCGATTTTCCCTTTACTTCCGATGGTTTGAACGAGGTTATTGGCATTTCAAGCTGATTAGGTGAGTCCGAGAATTCTTTCACATTTGGACCAATGTAATAACATCTGTCTGAAGGGTTAGGTTTTAATACATTTTAACAATGGTTGGCAAACAAGTCTGCCTTTTAACAATGGTTGGCAAACAAGTCCGCCTTTTAACAATGGTTGGCAAACAAGTCTGCCTTTTAACAATGGTTGGCAAACAAGTCCGCCTTTTAACAATGGTTGGCAAACAAGTCTGCCTTTTAACAATGGTTGGCAAACAAGTCTGCCTTTTCCATGCTACTTTTAGCCCAAGAACCATCAGACTTGGAAATAGGAGGGATTGGGACTGGTGGCTGCGTCATCCTTTTGGTCACTTTACATAATGGTTCATCAGTCACCTCAGTGGGAGAAAGGACTGACGTGAATTCCTTTAACGAAACATTGTTTATGTGATGCAACATTCTGTTCAGCTGCCGAGAGGTTCTGTTAAAGTTTGTTTTATCAACAGCATTTCTTGAATTTCCCCAGATTCTTCGCAAGTGACGTTTCTCAGCAATCTTTTGTTTTTATGTAAAACGGATAGTTAATTTGATTAGTAGTTTCATTACGCAGTTCCTGAGTTAATTTCTAAACAGAAGTCTGAACGGAAGAAGTGAACATTTTAAGCAGTGAACATTTAAGTGAGCATTATCTATGTCTCCTCCGGTTTTTAAGGGAATTGTCAGATTTAAGGTATTGTTCAACAACTCTCGAAATTTATCCCAATTAGTATTTTTGTTTGACAGTGTATGAGGTTTTTCCTTTGACATAATAGACGGTCTTATGGTCAGTATCCTGATGCATGTACAAGGATAATCAGATCAAACATCAAGAGATGAGGTGATATCCACGTACTTTTGAGAAATCTCTTTGGTTACAAAAAGGTCAAGCAGGTCTAGAATTTTGTTCACATCTGTTGGCCAATAAGTAGGATGACCAGTTGATGAATAATTTAAATTATTATCAGATTTTAGCAGATGTTTTCCTCGAGGATTTACTAGTCTTGATCCCCAAATTACATGTTTAGCATTGTAGTCACCTCCAGCCAGAAAGCGAGGACCAAGTGAGCTGAAAAACTGATTGAATCGCTGGTCTGAGATGTTAATCTAGGCGGACAGTAAAGGGAAGAAATAGTCAAAGGATCCATCCAATCTTCAACCACAACACTGGTAGCTTGAAAATCATTTAGCTGACATTTTGGAATTTCATGATGTTTGATAGGAGTTTTAATTAATTAGAACAGCACTTCTCCCATGAGCGGTATTGTCGGGATGGTTGGTGCTATAAATAGAAAAATTTGGAATTTTAAAGTAATTTAAGTCAGTGAAATGAGTTTCAGTTATTAGCATTATATCAATTTTATGCATTTAAATAAAAATATTAATATCTTGACTATATTGGGCCAAGCCGTTGGCATTCCAGAGACACATCCTATAGAAGTAGTCACTTTAGTTTTGAGATGACGGTTGTTAGTAGCTTGATCAGTGTACCTACTTGTTGGGCTTGTTGAGACATGAGCATTTAAAATTTGTTTAGAAATACATCGATTAAGTTATTTAAATTTTCTCCTGAATTTGTTTTAACTGATGCTACGCCTGTGTAAGTCAGAGATGATGAAGTTGTTGTTAATGAAGATTCTCTCTAACCTGGGCAATAGGCGGTGTTTTAACAACTTTGTCTTTTCCCGGTGGTCAAGAAGTCCCTGATCCTTTTGAAACATTCAAACGTAAAGTAGGGAAAGCTTTGTTTTTAACGTCTCTATATAGAGCATCCTTTATAATTGGCAGGGTGCTCACCACCACTTAATACACTTGTAGCAGGAGATTCCTTAGATTTGTTAAAACTATTGTATGGTGATCAGAACCGCATTTCATATAGCGATTTTGGTACCAACAGTAGGATTTGGTATGCCCGTACAGTTGACACTTTTTGCACTGTACCACGTCATTACGTTTATAGGGAGGTTCAAATATAATTTTAGCATTTAGTAAGAACTGTACATTGAAAATGTCATTGTTCTTGGGTGCGGGCTCTAAGTCTACAAAAAATATAGACAGAGGATCTTTAGGTCTAGAACTTTTTAGATTTGATATGTTTCTAAAAACATAACCACGATCTTTTATAGCTGCTTTTATATGAATAAATGGATTTATTTCCACTTTCAAATACAAATTAAAATAAACGTACATTGCTCGGAAATATTTCACCATCAAGTCCAGTAGTGATAGCTACGGTTCACCTATCTTGACTTATCAAACAGTCCCACTGATAATTTACTGATAAGCGTGGCCCACTGGTAAACCTTACCTAATTTCCGGATAAACATATATTATTTTCACACCTAAACTAATACAAACTAAATTCACTTAAAACTAGTCCAAATTTACTTTGTAAATATTTACACTAGTTATTTTTATCTCTACAAACAATACACTTTTACTTCAGAACTTCAAACATATATTGAACATGTTCTTGATTAAATAGCCACCCTTTTAATTTAATCAACATTTGTTTTTCTTTAAATATTTTCTTTGTTTCAAGTGGTAAAATATTAAACAATTTTGGTGCCAGAAAGACATATGAAACCTTAAATACTGATAAATTTACTTTTGGTCTTTTCAAAATACCTCTAACTAAATTACGAGTAATGTAACATGTATCATGCAAGTCCTCATTCCCATTCAGTCCACTTCTAATATAAAACATTCTTGAAACTTTAAAAATATATTAATGTCGAATTGAAAGGATATTTAAAAATATATATAAAGGAAATGACGATTTGCGTCTTTGTTTAAACAGCAATATCCGGACAAAATGATTTTGAGTTTTCCTTATTTTATCTATATATGTTTTAAATGTTCCTCCCCAACAGTGTAATCCATATGTAGCCTTCATTGTATTAGAGCACGGTATAGTAATAAGTCAATAATCATAAGTCCGAATAAGTCCGAATCGCATAAGTGTCTTAAGAAGTAAAAAAGTCTAATATTCATTCTACATTTGGTAATGAGTTGCGTAATATATTGCTTCCAGTTTAATCTTTCATCAGTAACAATTCCAAATATTTAAATGTTTGTACCTTTTCAATGGGTTGACATTCACATGTGTTTTTATTAATGCAGCCTGTTTTATGAAATTGTAGTGGAAGACAAAACTGTTAAAACCAAAGTTTATAAATTTAGTTTTAGATACGTTTACTGTCATTATTAAGAATAGTCAGATCTTGCATCATTTGTCTCCAAATCTCCTCTTTATCTTTATTTTATAAGTAAATGCTACATCATCTGCGAAGGCTGTTACGGTTCCATTAAAAGGTTTATCTAAGAGATCATTTATAAAAATTAAGAATAAGTTTGAAGATAATACTGTTCCTTGTGGTACTCCCTTTTTAATTAATTCTGGCTTGCTATACGTGTTTCTTAACCTAACTATTTGATTTCTCCCTGATAAATAGCTCCTAAACCAATTCAGTGCATTTCCTCTTATACCAATTCTTTCTATTTTGTCTAGTAGAATGTGATGATTTACCATGTCAAATGCTTTCCTAAAGTCAATTAATAATGCCGATGTTTTCATATTGTCATTCAATGATCTATATAGATCTTCTACAAAGCCAGACAGTTCACTTTCTGTTGATTTTCCTTTGATGAAACCGAATTGATTGGGGCTGAATAACGAGTGTTCAGTAAGATAATCTATGAGTCTTTTTAGCATTGCTTTTCCAAGTACCTTCACAAGTGCTGGTAATAGTCTAATCGGCCTCAGATCATCTATTCTTTCGGAGCTTTTTTCTTCTGACTAGAAACAATAATTATACTTTTCTTAAAGCGGTTCGGAAATAGTCCTGTTTGAAAACTTAAATATATATTCTAACACATTGGAAATTGCTGGCGCAGACTTTTTAGTTAGTAGTACAGGTAAATTATCTATTCCATTTGATATTTTATTCTTTAGTGTATTTATAGACTGCTCTACTTCTTGCGATATAACTGGTGAAATGAAAAACGATTTTTGTAAACTAGGAAAGTTATTGGAGTCAACAGTATTATAAGAGGCCGTATTTAGTTCAATATTTACAAAGTAGTTGTTTATCTCATTACACATGTCCTGAATGTTATCAACGGATCTACCGTTATCAAGTATTACTTTACTCAGAGTGCTTTTATCTTTATTTCCAGTAAGCTCATTGATAAGTTTCCACTGGCCAGAAACATCTCCATTACAATCTCTATACTTATTTCTATAATAACTCTGCTTGGCTGGATCAATTTCTTTTCGTAATCTCCTACTGTAGTTATCAAAATATTCTCTAAGATTTAAACTACGGATTTCTTCTCATATTTTTATTTATCTTATTTCTAATATTTAATTTCTTTATTACATTTAATGATATCCACCGGTCTTTTCGTTTTTGATATTTTTAGCTTAGCATCTAGTTCCTGAGTAGATGAATTATTTTCCATGGATTTACTAATAATATCATTAAAAAAATCTAAACATGTATTTACATCGTTATTTTCATATATTAAACTCCAATCTGTTTCCCTTAGCTCCATTGCGTCTTGATCATAATCAACATAAGTGACAGTTTTATTTCCTATTTCATTTCCTTCTCCTTTCTTATTACAATTAAAAGCCAGTCCAATCAAAAAGTGATCAGATAAACCTATGTCAAATATTGCTGCTAATACAGAGTTAATATTTTTCTTTCGAAAAAGACATGATCAATGCACGATTTTGAATTGTATCCGATTCTGGTAGTTTGATTGATTATAGGAATAAAACTGAAACTGCTCATTAAGTCTTTAGACTCCAGCAATCTGTAGACTCCAGGAGTTTAACAATATTTTTCTTTCGAAAAAGACATGATCAATGCACGATTTTGAATTGTATCCGATTCTGGTAGTTTGATTGATTATAGGAATAAAACTGAAACTGCTCATTAAGTCTTTAGACTCCAGCAATCTGTAGACTCCAGGAGTTTAACACTAGAAGTTATTTAACAGAGTTAGAAAATCTACTAAATAATATAAAACATTATGCGTTTTTAATCGGAGATATTAACATTAGGATAAACATTAACTCGACCGAAGTTGACAGTTATTTATAACTGTCAACTTCGGTCGCGTTAATTTTTAATTATCCTAATGTTCATATCTCCGATTAAAAACGCATAATGTTTTATATTATTTAGTAGATTTTTTAACTCTGTTAAATAACTTCTAGTGTTAAACTCCTGGAGTCTACAGTTTGCTATAATATTAAAATAAAAATCACCATCCTTTACTTCTAAAACTGAACAATCTGCTATATTCATTATACAATCATTCATCTTAACACTAATAATTGGGCCCTTGGTCTGTTGGGGTCGCAGTTGTTTTTCGCAGGTTTCAGTATGTATGTTTTCTTTTGTTTGTTTTAGTTTTTGAATATATCTGTTTGAATATAAATTAATCTTTTAATAATTTAGCCTATATCTGGTTGTATTATATTTATTATATATTATTGTATTATAACCAAGAATGTATTATATGATTTGGAGTACTTTATTTAGGCGCTTAAGTTATAATTGTGTTTCTTTAGTTAAGTTCTTTTTTTATTTTCATAAAATGTGCCTTTTTACTGTGATTAATAATTTTGCCTGTGAAACTAATCTGTACCTGTGAAAACAATAAATACATTTATTATTATTATTATTCATACTAGAGTCTATATATACAATAACTCCTCCAGACACATACCTGTCATTACACCTGCTGTAAATGTTGTAACCTTGTAACTTGTATAATCCTACTTCTTCTGTATTAATCCATACCTCAGTTAGAACAATAATTGTTATTTTATCTTTAATAGAATTTACCATTGCTTCAAACATACAACATTTATTTCGAATACTTCTAATATTAGCGTATACAAAACTTACATTCCCATTGTCAGTTTTACATAAATTACAATTAAAGTTATAATGAATTGGTCAATTAGTTTTTTTTTTTTTAGTTTCTAACATATATTAATCTATTACGTATTAAAATTTTAATCCATAAATAAAATATTTTATAATGTACTGGATTGCAAATTAATAATAACGATTTAGAACTTTACATAATTACCTGTGACTAGCATATTACTCCAGTTTGGCCAAGTCATCGGGACTGTTAATTCTGACACATTTCTGTCCATCTGACTTCCTCACGTACACTTTCCTTTCCCTTCCTTACACCACACATACTTCCATCCTATTACTTAACACCTATCCTTGGTGCGTGAGAGAAGAACTTTGGTCTCGGCAGTCAGGTGCTCGCCTATGAATACTCTGCGCTTGGGGAAGTTCTTGTTCACGCTGTCCGCAGTGAGGTCCCTCCGTTCCTTGGCCTTGGTTATCCACTGGTCTCTAACCATTCTAGTATTGAACTGTACTATCAAAGAGGGTGATCTTCCAGCCTGGAACGACGGTACTCTGTGAGCTGCTGCTATATCCTCTTTGCGCAGGGTAACTCTACCACGATGATGACATCTTCGCTGTTGGTTGGGGATGCCAGATATTTCAATGTTGTTCTTCCTCGAGTATTGTTCTATATTTTTCATTCTCACTTGCAAAACCTCTTGGGTAAGTTCGGTGTTCTTCTGCTTCAGATAGGTTCCTTCTTGATTCATTTCCTAGTAGTTTTTGTTAGCTTCTGCCCGGAGTCTTTTTGTCTCGTCAATGTTATCTGAGATGAAGTTCAGTGAATCCTTGAAGTCACTTAATTGTTGATTGTATGTTTTTAAGTGCTTAAATATTTCTGATTTAAATTCATTCATCGTACTGATCAGAAATTCCTTGGTTAATGTTGTACCTGGAGTTGATTTGCTGCTACTTAGAGATGAAGTGCTCTTTTTCTTATCCGCCTTGCAGCTCGCACAGAGAAAGTCCTTCTTTGAAGTGCATATCCTGAAGTGCATAATTTTAAGTACAACTCAGTAGGCCCTGTCCTGTTTAATTTGATAAGTATGAAAGCTTACCTTCATGTCAGTTAAATGTTTGACTAGGGTACGGTATGCATCTATGTCTACAGCATTAATTTTTACCTTGTCTCTGGTAATACATTTGTATGAATAAGAATCCTTTGTGATCACTTTTTCATTACTTACTTACAATCATGCTCTTAATATTGGACATTTTTGGAACAAATATTGGTAGAGGTTTTACCAAGGCATTGTTGGCGTCTTGGTCATGAGACATTTCTTCATCTGTAGTTTGTTTTGGATTATATAGAAACTCAAAAATATTGCGTAAGGTGATAGGATTGTTCATATCAGACCCTGTACAAGTCTCTTATTTCTGATCGGCACCACTCAAAAATATTGCGTAAGTTGATAGGATTGTTCATATCAGACCCTGTACAAGTCTCTTGTTTCTGATCGGCACCCTTTGCCAACTGTTTTTGTTTGGTGTCTCATCTTCACGTTGCTTGGGAAGAGTGTGTCCAAGTGATTCGGTTACTATTCCTTCATTAGAGCAATAATTGAGGTTATTTCCCATATCAATAAACAAAACTTTGTTTACATTTGACGGGTTAAACTTTGTGGTATTCATTTACTTTGCAATAAGGTTCAGGGGCCTATGGTTAACATCAGTCATTATAAAGGATAAACAATTTTGTA
>JAQJVL010000274.1:32500-177500 GCA_035578905.1 Stictocephala bisonia | reverse complement strand
TTAAACACCAAATTTATAAATGTTTGAAAATTTGTTCACATTTATAGATTTAAAAATATCAAATCTTTCAAAACGTAATTGCTACAACCTTACTTGTGATTCGCAATTTGATGTGTATGTGGGTCAATGAGTGTGATTATTTGTTTTTTTCTATATTTTCAAATATATATCAAGTAAAAAATCCAATCTGTAACTACCTCGCATTTTCTGGAGGAGTGGCGGAAAAGTCCGACATCAATCAAGGGGGGAAATTCAGAGGGTCAGTTTATTTACTAACATCCCCCTTCCCCTAGCCTACTAGCAGAGCATCACTAAAGCCAATTTTTACTGCCTCCACAAAAAGTAAAATATTATGACGCTGCAAAATTATGTTGTTTATTTAACATACCCTGTTAAAAACTTAAAATAACTTACGCTATGTTACTTTAAAGATGTCAAAGTTCTATAGTCCTTCCACAGTTTATTTTCAAATATACATCTAGAAAATTAAAATTACGATCTCGCGTTCTACCTTTTTGTCCAGGAAAGCCATGGCTGTCGACAATGGCACATATATTTGTTTTTACTATTTCAAGTGCAACATTAAATAGTATAATCTTAAACTAATGCAACATTCTTAAACTGTTGTAAAAGTGGTAATATACTGTAGTTCACGTGTTATGCCCAAAAGGCTGCAACATTCATCAACACTGCCTAAAACAATCAGTTAGTGCTAAAAACGTATCCATGAAGTCGCTGTGGATCTATATCTATATCTACTTAAACTTAAATGGCCAGCTAAACCGGTTGTAGTTGTACTATATCTAACTCTATCTACGTAATCTTGAATAAACTGCTACACCATATGTAGATGTACTATATCTAACTCTAACTACTTAATACTGAATAAACTGCTACCCCGGTGGTAGTTGTACAATATATAACTCTAACTACTTAATATTGAATAACTTGCTACACCGGTGAAAGTTGTACTATATCTAACTCTATCTACGTAATCTTAAATAACCTGCTACACCAGTGTTAGTTGTACTATATACAACTCTATCTACGTAATCTTATATAACCTGCTACACCAGTGTTAGTTGTACTATATACAACTCTATCTACGTAATCTTAAATAACCTGCTACACCAGTGTTAGTTGTACTATATACAACTCTATCTACGTAATCTTAAATAACCTGCTACACCAGTGTTAGTTGTACGATATACAACTCTATCTACGTAATCTTAAATAACCAGCTACACCAGTGTTAGTTGTACTATATACAACTCTATCTACGTAATCTTAAATAACCTGCCACACCGGTGGTAGTTGTACTATATTAAACTTTAACTTCTTAATATTGAATAAACTGCTACACCGGTGGTAGTTTTACTATATCTAACTCTAACTACTTAATATTGAATAACTTGCTACACCGGTTGTAGTTGTACTATATCTAACTCTATCTACGTAATCTTAAATAACCTGCTACACCAGTGTTAGTTGTACTATATCTAACTCTATCTACGTAATCTTAAATAACCTGCTACACCAGTGGTAGTTGTACTATATATAACTCTAACTACTTTATATTGAATAACTTGCTACACCGGTTGTAGTTGTACTATATCTAACTCTATCTACGTAATCTT
Organism: Stictocephala bisonia; assembly: GCA_035578905.1. Taxonomy (NCBI): domain Eukaryota; kingdom Metazoa; phylum Arthropoda; class Insecta; order Hemiptera; family Membracidae; genus Stictocephala; species Stictocephala bisonia. Next base: position 175,863 of record JAQJVL010000274.1, on the reverse strand, counting down.
AAATAACCTGCTACACCAGTGGTAGTTGTACAATATCTAACTCTAACTACTTAATATTGAATAACTTGCTACACCGGTGGTAGTTGTACTATATCTAACTCTAACTACTTAATATTGAATAACTTGCTACACCGGTGGTAGTTGTACTATATCTAACTCTAACTACTTAATATTGAATAACCTGCTACACCAGTGGTAGTTGTACTATATCTAACTCTAACTACTTAATATTGAATAACTTGCTACACCGGTGGTAGTTGTACTATATCTAACACTAACTACTTAATAGTAAATAACTTGCTACACCGGTGGTAGTTGTACTATATCTAACTCTAACTACTTAATATTAAATAACCTGCTACACCAGTGGTAGTTGTACTATATATAACTCTAACTACTTAATATTAAATAACCTGCTACACCAGTGGTAGTTGTACTATATATAACTCTAACTACTTAATATTAAATAACCTGCTACACCAGTGGTAGTTTTACTATATATAACTCTAACTACTTAATATTAAATAAACTGCTACACCGATGGTAGTTTTACTATATATAACTCTAACTACTTAATATTAAATAACCTGCTACACCAGTGGTAGTTGTACTATATATAACTCTAACTACTTAATATTGAATAACCTGCTACACCAGTGGTAGTTGTACTATATCTAACTCTAACTACTTAATACTGAATAAACTGACTCTATCTACGTAATCTTAAATAACCTGCAACACCGGTGGTAGTTGTACTATAAATAACTCTATCTACGTTATCTTAAATAACCTGCTACACCGGTGGTAGTTTTACTATATATATAACTCTAACTACTTAATATTGAATAACCTGCCGAGCCGGTGGTAGTTTTACTATATATATATAACTCTAACTACTTAATATTGAATAACCTGCAATACCGGTGGTAGTTGTACTATAAATAACTCTATCTACGTAATCTTAACCTGCTACACCGGTGGTAGTTTTACTATATATAACTCTAACTACTTAATATTGAATAACCTACAACACTGGTGTTAGTTGTACTATAAATACCTCTATCTACGTAATGTTAAATAACCTGCCACACTGTCGGTAGTTGTACTATAAATAACTCTATCTACGTAATCTTAAATGACCTGCTACACAGGTGGTAGTTTTACTATATATAACTCTAACTACTTAATATTGAATAACCTGCAACACTGGTGTTAGTTGTACTATAAATAACTCTATCTACCTAATCCTAAATAACCTGCTACACCAGTGGTAGTTGTACTATATATAACTCTAACTACTTAATATTAAATAACCTGCTACACCAGTGGTAGTTTTACTATTTATAACTCTAACTACTTAATATTAAATAACCTGCTACACCAGTGGTAGTTTTATTATATATAACTTTAACTACTTAATATTAAATAACCTGCTACACCAGTGGTAGTTTTACAATATATAACTCTAACTACTTAATATTAAATAACTTGCTACACCAGTGGTAGTTTTATTATATATAACTTTAACTACTTAATATTAAATAACCTGCTACACCAGTGGTAGTTTTACAATATATAACTCTAACTACTTAATATTAAATAACCTGCTACACCAGTGGTAGTTTTATTATATATAACTTTAACTACTTAATATTAAATAACCTGCTACACCAGTGGTAGTTTTACAATATATAACTCTAACTACTTAATATTAAATAACCTGCTACACCAGTGGTAGTTTTACTATATATAACTCTAACTACTTAATATTAAATAAACTGCTACACCAGTGGTAGTTTTACTATATATAACTCTAACTACTTAATATTAAATAACCTGCTACACTAGTGGTAGTTTTAATATATATAACTTTAACTACTTAATATTAAATAAACTGCTACACCGTTGGTAGTTTTATTATATATAACTCTATTTACTTAATATTAAATAAACTGCTACACCGGTGGTAGTTGTACTATAAATAACTCTATCTACGTAATCTTAAATAACCTGCCACACTGGTGGTAGTTGTACTATATCTAACTCTAACTACTTAATATTGAATAACTTGCTACATCGGTGGTAGTTGTACTATATCTAACACTAACTACTTAATAGTAAATAACTTGCTACACCGGTGGTAGTTGTACTATATCTAACTCTAACTACTTAATATTAAATAACCTGCTACACCAATGGTAGTTGTACTATATATAACTCTAACTACTTAATATTAAATAACCTGCTACACCAGTGGTAGTTGTACTATATATAACTCTAACTACTTAATATTAAATAACCTGCTACACCAATGGTAGTTGTACTATATCTAACACTAACTACTTAATAGTAAATAACTTGCTACACCGGTGGTAGTTGTACTATATCTAACTCTAACTACTTAATATTAAATAACCTGCTACACCAATGGTAGTTGTACTATATCTAACACTAACTACTTAATAGTAAATAACTTGCTACACCGGTGGTAGTTGTACTATATCTAACTCTAACTACTTAATATTAAATAACCTGCTACACCAGTGGTAGTTGTACTATATATAACTCTAACTACTTAATATTGAATAAGCTGCCGAGCCGGTGGTAGTTTTAATATATATATATATATATATATATATATATAAATAACTCTAACTACTTAATATTGAATAACCTGCAATACCGGTGGTAGTTTTACTATATATAACTCTAACTACTTAATATTGAATAACCTGCAACACCGTTGGTAGTTTTACTATAAATAACTCTATCTACGTAATCTTAAATTACCTGATACACCGGTGGTATTTGTACTATAAATAACTCTACCTACGTAATCTTAAATGACCTGCTACACAGGTGGTAGTTTTACTATATATAACTCTAACTACTTAATATTGAATAACCTGCAACACTGGTGTTAGTTGTACTATAAATAACTCTATCTACGTAATCTTAAATAACCTGCTACAGCAGTGGTAGTTGTACTATATATAACTCTAACTACTTAATATTAAATAACCTGCTACACCAGTGGTAGTTTTACTATATATAACTCTAACTACTTAATATTAAATAAACTGCTACACCGGTGGTAGTTTTACTATATATAACTTTAACTACTTAATATTAAATAAAATGCTACACCGGTGGTAGTTTTATTATATATAACTCTAACTACTTAATAATAAATAAACTGCTACACCGGTGGTAGTTGTACTATAAATAACTCTATCTACGTAATCTTAAATAACCTGCCACACTGGTGGTAGTTGTACTATAAATAACTCTATCTACGTAACTGCAACACCGGTGGTAGTTGTACTATAAATAACTCTATCTACGTAATCTTAAATAACCTGCTACACCGGTGGTAGTTTTACTATATATATAACTCTAACTACTTAATATTGAATAACCTGCAACACCAGTGGTAGTTGTACTATAAATAACTCTGTCTACGTAATCTTAAATAACCTGCTACACCGATGGTAGTTTTACTATATATATAACTCTAACTACTTAATATTGAATAACCTGCCGAGCCGGTGGTATTTTTACTATATATATAACTCTAACTACTTAATATTGAATAACCTGCAACACCGTTGGTAGTTTTACTATAAGTAACTCTATCTATGTAATCTTAAATAACCTGATACACCGGTGGTAGTTGTACTATAAATAACTCTATCTACGTAATCTTAAATAACCTGCAACACCGGTGATAGTTGTACTATAAATAACTCTACCTACGTAATCTTAAATGACCTGCTACACAGGTGGTAGTTTTACTATATATAACTCTAACTACTTAATATTGAATAACCTGCAACACTGGTGTTAGTTTTACTATAAATAACTCTATCTACGTAATCTTAAATAACCTGCTACACCAGTGGTAGTTGTACTATATATAACTCTACTACTTAATATTAAATAAACTGCTACACCGGTGGTAGTTTTACTATATATAACTTTAACTACTTAATATTAAATAAACTGCTACACCGGTGTTAGTTGTACTATATCCAACTCTATCTACGTAATCTGGAATAAACTGCTACACCGGTGGTAGTTGTACTATAAATAACACTATCTACGTAATCTTGAATAACTTGCTACACCGGTGGTAGTTGTACTATATCTAACTCTAACTACTTAATCTTGAATAACCTGCTACATCGGTGGTAGTTGTACTATATCTAACTCTAACTACTTGAATAGCCTGCTACACTAGGTGTAGTTGTACTACATCTAACTCTAACTACTCAATCTTGAATAACCTGCTACACCGGTGGTAGTTGTACTATACCTAACTCTAACTACTTAATATTGAATAACCTGCCACACCGGTGGTAGTTTTACTATATATAACTCTAACTACTTAATACTGAATAACCTGCTACACTGGTGGTAGTTGTACTATATCTAACTCTAACTACTTAATATTGAATAACCTATTACACCTATGGTAGTAATGTACTATATATAACTATATCTAATTATATTAAATAAACTGTCACACCGGTAGTCGTAGTACTATATCTAACTCTAACTACTTAATATTGAATAACCTATTACACCTATGGTAGTAATGTACTATATATAACTATATCTAATTATATTAAATAAACTGTCACACCGGTAGTCGTAGTACTATATCTAACTTTATCTACGTAATCTTGTATAACTCGCTATATCAGTGGTAGTTGTACGATATTTAACTCTAACTAATTAATATTAAATAAACTGTCACACCGGTGGTAGTTATACTATATATAACACTAACTAATTAATATTAGCTACCCTAAACTGCCACACCAATGGTAGTAGTACTATATCTAACTATATATACGTAATTTTGTGTAACTTGCTACACCAGTTTTAGTAGTACGATATATAACTCTAACTAATTAATATTAAATAAACAGTCACACTGGTGGTAGTTATACTATATATAACTCTAACTAATTAATATTAGCTACCCTAAACTGCCACACCAATGGTAGTAGTACTATATCTAATTATATGTACGTAATTTTGTATAACTTGCTACACCAGTGGTAGTAGTACGATATATAACTCTAACTAATTAATATTAAATAAACTGTCACACCGGTGGTAGTTATACTATATATAACTCTAACTAATTAATATTAGCTACCCTAAACTGCCACACCAATGGTAGTAGTACTATATCTAACTATATCTACGTAATCTAGTATAACTCGCTATATCAGTGGTAGTTGTACGATATATAACTCTAACTAATTAATATTAGCTACCCTAAACTGCCACACCAATGGTAGTAGTACTATATCTAACTATATCTACGTAATCTAGTATAACTCGCTATATCAGTGGTACTAGTACGATATATAACTCTAACTAATTAATATTAGCTACCTTAAACTGCCACACCAATGGTAGTAGTACTATATCTAACTATATCTACGTAATCTAGTATAATTCGCTATATCAGTGGTAGTTGTACGATATATAACTCTAACTAATTAATATTAGCTACCCTAAACTGCCACACCAATGGTAGTTGTACTATATCTAACTATATCTACGTAATCTAGTATAACTCGCTATATCAGTGGTAGTTGTACGATATATAACTCTAACTAATTAATATTAGCTACCATAAACTGCCACACCAATGGTAGTAGTACTATATCTAACTATATCTACGTAATCTTGTATAACTCGCTATATCAGTGGTAGTTGTACGATATATAACTCTAACTAATTAATATTAAATAACCTGCTACACCGGTGGTAGTTATACTATATATAACTCTAACTAATTAATATTAGCTACCCTAAACTGCCACACCAATGTTAGTAGTAATATATCTAACTATATTTACGTAATCTTGTATAACTCACTATAACAGTGGTAGAAGTACGATATATAACTCTAACTAATTAATATTAAATAACCTGCTACACCGGTGGTAGTTATACTATATATAACTCTAACTAATTAATATTAGCTACCCTAAACTGCCACACCAATGGTAGTAGTAATATATCTAACTATATCTACGTAATCTTGTATAACTCGCTACACCAGTGGTAGTTGTACGATATATAACTCCAACTAATTATTATTAAATAACCTGCCACACCGGTGGTAGTTATACTATATATAACTCTAACTAATTAATATTAGCTACCCTAAACTGCCACACCAATGGTAGTAGTACTATATCTAACTATATCTACGTAATCTTGTATAACTCGCTATATCAGTGGTAGTTGTACGATATATAACTCTAACTAATTAATATTAAATAACCTGCCACACCGGTGGTAGTTATACTATATATAACTCTAACTAATTAATATTAGCTCCCCTAAACTGCCACACCAATGGTAGTAGTACTATATCTAACTATATCTACGTAATCTTGTATAACTCGCTATATCAGTGGTAGTTGTACGATATATAACTCTAACTAATTAATATTAAATAACCTGCCACACCGGTGGTAGTTATACTATATATAACTCTAACTAATTAATATTAGCTACCCTAAACTGCCACACCAATGTTAGTAGTAATATATCTAACTATATTTACGTAATCTTGTATAACTCACTATATCAGTGGTAGTTGTACGATATATAACTCTAACTAATTAATATTAAATAACCTGCTACACCGGTGGTAGTTATACTATATATAACTCTAACTAATTAATATTAGCTACCCTAAACTGCCAAACCAATGGTAGTAGTAATATATCTAACTATATCCACGTAATCTTGTATAACTCGCTACACCAGTGGTAGTTGTACGATATATAACTCTAACTAATTAATATTAAATAACCTGCCACACCGGTGGTAGTTATACTATATATAACTCTAACTAATTAATATTAGATACCCTAAACTGCCACACCAATGGTAGTAGTACTATATCTAACTATATCTACGTAATCTTGTATAACTCGCTATATCAGTGGTAGTTGTACGATATATTACTCTAACTAATTAATATTAAATAACCTGCCACACCGGTGGTAGTTATACTATATATAACTCTAACTAATTAATATTAGCTCCCCTAAACTGCCACACCAATGGTAGTAGTACTATATCTAACTATATCTACGTGTTCTTGTATAACTCGCTATATCAGTGGTAGTTATACGATATATAACTCTAACTAATTAATATTAAATAACCTGCCACACCAGTGGTAGTTATACTATATATAACTCTAATTAATTAATATTAGCTACCCTAAACTGCCACACCAATGATAGTAGTAATATATCTAACTATATCTACGTAATCTTGTGTAACTCGTTACACCAGTGGTAGTTGTACGATATATTACTCTAACTAATTAATATTAAATAAACTGTCACACCGGTGGTACTAAATATAACTCTACAGTACTATATCTACGTAATCTTGTATAATTTGCTACACCGGTGGAAGTTTTACGATGTATAACTCTAACTACTTAATATTGAATAACCAGCTACACCGGTGGAGGTTTTACGATATATAACTCTAACTACTTAATATTGAATAACCTGCTACATCAGTGGTAGTTGTACTCTATGTAACTCTAACTACTTAATATTGAATAACCTGCCACACCGGTGGTAGTTTTACTATATTTAACTCTAACTACTTAATATTGAATAACTTGCTACACCGGTGGTAGTTGTACTATATTTAACTCTAACTACTTAATATTGAATAACCTGCTACACCGGTGGTAGTTGTACTATATCTAACTCTAACTACTTAATATTGAATAACCTGCCACACCGGTGGTAGTTGTGCTATATCTAACTCTATCTACTTAATATTGAATAACCTGCCACACCGGTGATAGTTGTATATATCTAACTCTAACTACTTAATATTGAATAACCTGCTACACCGGTGGTAGTTGTACCGTTACTATATCTAACTCTAACTACTTAATACTGAATAACCTGCTACACCGGTGGTAGTTTTACGATATATAACTCTAACTACTTAATCTTGAAATACCTGCCACACCGGTGGTAGTTATACTATACCTAACTCGAACTACTTAATATTGAATAACCTGCTACATCGGTTGTAGTTGTACTATATACAACTCTAACTACTTAATATTGAATAAACTTCTACACCGGTGGTAGTTTTACTATATATAACTTTAACTACTTAATATTGAATAAACTGCTACTCTGGTGGTAGTTTTACTATATATAACTCTAACTACTTAATAATGAATAAACTGCTACATCATTGGTAGTTGTACTATATGTAACTCTAACTACTTAATATTGAATAACCTGCCACACCGGTGGTAGTTGTACTATATCTAACTCTAACTACCTAATATTGAATAACCTGCCACACCGGTGGTAGTTGTACTATATCTAACTCTAACTACTTAATATTGAATAACCTGTCACACCGGTGGTAGTTGTACTATATCTAACTCTAACTACTTAATATTGAATAACCTGCTACACCGGTGGTAGTTGTACCGTTACTATATCTAACTCTAACTACTTAATACTGAATAACCTGCTACACCGGTGGTAGTTTTACGATATATAACTCTAACTACTTAATCTTGAAATACCTGCCACACCGGTGGTAGTTGTACTATATCTAACTATATCTACGTAATTATGTATAACTCGCTCCACCAGTGGTGGTTGTACAATATTTAACTCCAATTACTTAAACCATAATGACCTGCCACACTGGTAGTAGTAGTACTATGTCTTACTCTAACTACTTAATCTTGAAAGATCTTCTTCAACGGTTGTAGTTGAATTATATCTTACTATAACGAACTATTTTTAACTTAATTTATCTGAACAATCTGCCACGTTGGTAATTGATGAAATATATTTATCTCTATATATTTACTCCTGAACAACCTGCTACGGCGGTAATTGATGAAAAATATTTTTTCTATATACTCCTGAATGACCTGCTAGGCTGGTAATTGTTGAAGTAATTTATCCCTATAATTAATCCTGAACGCCCTGCTAGGCCGGTAATTGTTGAAGTAATTTATCTTTATAAATTACTCCTGAACGACCTACTACGCCAGTATTTCTTGAAATATATTTATCTTTATTTATATACTCCTAAACTACCTGCTACGCCTGTAACTGTTGAAATATATTTATTTTTATTTATTTACTCATGAACGACCTGCTACGCCGGTAATTGTTGAAATATATTTATCTCCAATAATTTATTCCTGAATGACCTGCTGCGCCTGTAATTGTTGAGATATATTTATATCTAACTATTTACTCCTTAACGAACTGCTACGCCGGTAAATGTTGAAGTATATTTATCTTTATTTATTTACTTCTGAATGGCCTGTTCCGCTGGAAGTTGTTGAAATATATTTATCTTTATTTATTTACTCCTGAATGACCTGCTACGCCACTAATTTTGGAAATTGATTTATTTTTATTTATTTACTCCTGAACGACCTGCTACAGATGTAATTGTTGAAATTAATTTATCTTTTTCTTAAGCATTGTTGAATTACATCTGCCTCTAATTATTTCTGAATGACCTTCTACAACCGGTGGTTGTTTAATTATATTTATATCTAACTACATATTCCTGGTCCTAACTACACCGGTCATTGTTGAATTACATCTCCCACTAATTATTTCTGAATGACCTTCTACAACCGGTGGTTGTTTAATTATATTTATATCTAACTACATATTCCTGGTCCTAACTACACCGGTCATTGTTGAATTACATCTCCCACTAATTATTTCTGAATGACCTGCTACACTGGTGGTCGTTTAATTATATCAATATCTAACTACTTATTCCTGGTCCTAACTACACCGGTCATTGATAAATTACATCTGCCACTAATTATTTCTGAATTACCTGCTACACGGGTGGTTGTTTAATTATATCTATATCTAACTACTTATTCCGGGTCCTAACTACACTGGTCATTGTTGAATTACATCTGCCTCTAATTATTTCTGAATGACCTGCTACACGGGTGGTTGTTTAATTATATCTATATCTAACTACTTATTCCGGGTCCTAACTAAACCGGTCATTGTTGAATTACATCTGCCTCTAATTATTTCTGAATGACCTGCTACACCCGGTGGTTGTTTAATTATATCTCTATTTAACTACTTATTCCTGGTCCTGACTACACCGGTCATTGTTAAATTACATCTGCCTCTAATTATTTCTGAATGACCTGCTACACCCGGTGGTTGTTTAATTATATCTATATCTAACTACATATTCCTGGTCCTAACTACACCGGTCATTGATAAATTACATCTGCCACTAATTATTTCTGAATGACCTGCTACACCCGGTGGTTGTTTAATTATATCTATATCTAACTACTTATTACTGGTCCTAACTACACCGGTCATTGTTAAATTACATCTGCCTCTAATTATTTCTGAATGACCTGCTACACGGGTGGTTGTTTAATTATATCTATATCTAACTAAATATTCCTGGTCCTAACTACACCGGTCATTGTTAAATTACATCTGCCTCTAATTATTTCTGAATGACCTGCTACACCTGGTGGTTGTTTAATTATATCTATATCTAACTACATATTCCTGGTCCTAACTACACCGGTCATTGTTAAATTACATCTGCCTCTAATTATTTCTGAATGACCTGCTACACCTGGTGGTTGTTTAATTATATCTATATCTAACTACATATTCCTGGTCCTAACTACACCGGTCATTGTTAAATTACATCTGCCTCTAATTATTTCTGAATGACCTGCTACACCCGGTGGTTGTTTAATTATATCTATAACTAACTACATATTCCTAATCCTAACTACACCGGTCATTGTTAAATTACATCTGCCTCTAATTATTTCTGAATGACCTGCTACACCCGGTGGTGGTTTAATTATATCTATATCTAACTACATATTCCTGGTCCTAACTACACCGGTCATTGTTAAATTACATCTGCCTCTAATTATTTCTGAATGACCTGCTACACCCGGTGGTTGTTTAATTATATCTGTATATAACTACATATTCCTGGTCCTAACTACACCGGTCATTGTTAAATTACATCTGCCACTAATTATTTCTGAATGACCTGCTACACCCGGTGGTTGTTTAATTATATCTATATCTAACTACATATTCCTGGTCCTAACTACACCGGTCATTGTTAAATTACATCTGCCTCTAATTATTTCTGAATGACCTGCTACACCCGGTGGTTGTTTAATTATATCTATATCTAACTACATATTCCTGGTCCTAACTACACCGGTCATTGATAAATTACATCTGCCACTAATTATTTCTGAATGACCTGCTACACCTGGTGGTTGTTTAATTATATCTATATCTAACTACATATCCCTGGTCCTAACTACACCGGTCATTGTTAAATTACATCTGACTCTAATTATTTCTGAATGACCTGCTACACCCGGTGGTTGTTTAATTATATCTATATCTAACTACATATTCCTGGTCCTAACTACACCGGTCATTGTTAAATTACATCTGCCACTAATTATTTCTGAATGACCTGCTACACCCGGTGGTTGTTTAATTATATCTATATACATATTCCTGGTCCTAACTACACCGGTCATTGTTAAATTACATCTGCCTCTAATTATTTCAGAATGACCTGCTACACCCGGTGGTTGTTTAATTATATCTATATCTAACTACATATTCATGGTCCTAACTACACCGGTCATTGTTAAATTACATCTGCCTCTAATTATTTCTGAATGACCTACTACACCGGGTGGTTGTTTAATTATATCTATATCTAACTACATATTCCTGGTCCTAACTAGACCGCTCATTTTTAAATTACATCTGCCTCTAATTATTTCTGAATGACCTGCTACACCCGGTGGTTGATTAATTATATCTATATCTAACTACATATTCCTGGTCCTAACTACACCAGTCATTGTTAAATTACATCTGCCTCTAATTATTTCTGAATGACCTGCTACACCCGGTGGTTGTTTAATTATATCTATATCTAACTACATATTCCTGGTCCTAACTACACCGGTCATTGTTAAATTACATCTGCCTCTAATTATTTCTGAATGACCTGCTACACCCGGTGGTTGTTTAATTATATCTATATCTAACTACTTATTCCTGGTCCTAAATACACCGGTCATTGTTGAATTACATCTGCCTCTAATTATTACTGAATGACCTGCTACACTGGTGGTTGTTTAATTATATCTATATCTAACTACTTATTCCTGGTCCTAACTACACCGGTCATTGTTGAATTACATCTCCCTCTAATTATTACTGAATGACCTGCTACACTGGTGGTTGTTTAATTATATCTATATCTAACTACTTATTCCTGGTTCTAACTACACCGGTCATTGTTGAATTACATCTGCCTCTAATTATTTCTGAATGACCTGCTACACCCGGTGGTTGTTTAATTATATCTATATCTAACTACATATTCCTGGTCCTAACTACATCGGTCATTGTTGAATTACATCTGCCTTTAATTATTTCTGAATGAACTGCTACACCCGGTGGTTGTTTAATTATATCTATATCTAACTACTTATTCCGGGTCCTAACTACATCGGTCATCGTTGAATTACATCTGCCTCTAATTATTTCTGAATGACCTGCTACACCCGGTGGTTGTTTAATTATATCTATATCTAACTACATATCCCTGGTCCTAACTACACCGGTCATTGTTGAATTACATCTGCCTCTAATTATTTCTGAATGACCTGCTACACCCGGTGGTTGTATAATTATATCTATATTTAACTACTTATTCCTGGTCCTGACTACACCGGTCATTGTTAAATTACATCTGCCTCTAATTATTACTGAATGACCTGCTACACCCGGTGGTTGTTTAATTATATCTGTATATAACTACATATCCCTGGTCCTAACTACACCGGTCATTGTTGAATTACATCTCCCTCTAATTATTACTGAATGACCTGCTACACTGGTGGTTGTTTAATTATATCTATATCTAACTACTTATTCCTGGTCCTAACTACACCGGTCATTGTTGAATTACATCTCCCTCTAATTATTACTGAATGACCTGCTACACTGGTGGTTGTTTAATTATATCTATATCTAACTACTTATTCCTGGTTCTAACTACACCGGTCATTGTTGAATTACATCTGCCTCTAATTATTTCTGAATGACCTGCTACACCCGGTGGTTGTTTAATTATATCTATATCTAACTACATATTCCTGGTCCTAACTACATCGGTCATTGTTGAATTACATCTGCCTTTAATTATTTCTGAATGAACTGCTACACCCGGTGGTTGTTTAATTATATCTATATCTAACTACTTATTCCGGGTCCTAACTACATCGGTCATCGTTGAATTACATCTGCCTCTAATTATTTCTGAATGACCTGCTACACCCGGTGGTTGTTTAATTATATCTATATCTAACTACATATCCCTGGTCCTAACTACACCGGTCATTGTTGAATTACATCTGCCTCTAATTATTTCTGAATGACCTGCTACACCCGGTGGTTGTATAATTATATCTATATTTAACTACTTATTCCTGGTCCTGACTACACCGGTCATTGTTAAATTACATCTGCCTCTAATTATTACTGAATGACCTGCTACACCCGGTGGTTGTTTAATTATATCTATATCTAACTACTTATTCCTGGTCCTAACTACACCGGTCATTGTTGAATTACATCTGCCTCTAATTATTACTGAATGACCTGCTACACTGGTGGTTGTTTAATTATATCTATATCTAACTACTTATTCCTGGTCCTAACTACACCGGTCATTGTTGAATTACATCTCCCTCTAATTATTACTGAATGACCTGCTACACTGGTGGTTGTTTAATTATATCTATATCTAACTACTTATTCCTGGTTCTAACTACACCGGTCATTGTTGAATTACATCTGCCTCTAATTATTTCTGAATGACCTGCTACACCCGGTGGTTGTTTAATTATATCTATATCTAACTACATATTCCTGGTCCTAACTACATCGGTCATTGTTGAATTACATCTGCCTTTAATTATTTCTGAATGAACTGCTACACCCGGTGGTTGTTTAATTATATCTATATCTAACTACTTATTCCGGGTCCTAACTACATCGGTCATCGTTGAATTACATCTGCCTCTAATTATTTCTGAATGACCTGCTACACCCGGTGGTTGTTTAATTATATCTATATCTAACTACATATCCCTGGTCCTAACTACACCGGTCATTGTTGAATTACATCTGCCTCTAATTATTTCTGAATGACCTGCTACACCCGGTGGTTGTTTAATTATATCTATATCTAACTACATATCCCTGGTCCTAACTACACCGGTCATTGTTGAATTACATCTGCCTCTAATTATTTCTGAATGACCTGCTACACCCGGTGGTTGTATAATTATATCTATATTTAACTACTTATTCCTGGTCCTGACTACACCGGTCATTGTTAAATTACATCTGCCTCTAATTATTTCTGAATGACCTGCTACACCCGGTGGTTGTTTAATTATATCTCTATTTAACTACTTATTCCTGGTCCTAACTACACTGGTCATTGTTAAATTACATCTGCCTCTAATTATTTCTGAATGACCTGCTACACCCGGTGGTTGTTTAATTATATCTATATCTAACTACTTATTCCTGGTCCTAACTACACCGGTCATTGTTGAATTACATCTGCCTCTAATTATTTCTGAATGACCTGCTACACCCGGTGGTTGTTTAATTATATCTATATTTAACTACTTATTCCTGGTCCTGACTACACCGGTCATTGTTAAATTACATCTGCCTCTAATTATTTCTGAATGACCTGCTACACCCGGTGGTTGTTTAATTATATCTATATCTAACTACTTATTCCTGGTCCTAACTACACCGGTCATTGTTGAATTACATCTGCCTTTAATTATTTCTGAATGACCTGCTACACCCGCTGGTTGTTTAATTATATCTATATTTAACTACTTATTGCTGGTCCTAACTACACCGGTCATTGTTAAATTACATCTGCCTCTAATTATTTCTGAATGACCTGCTACACCCGGTGGTTGTTTAATTATATCTATATCTAACTACTTATTCCTGGTCCTAACTACACCGGTCATTGTTGAATTACATCTTCCTCTAATTGTTTCTGAATGACCTGCTACACTGGTGGTCGTTTAATTATATCTATATCTAACTACTTATTCCTGGTCCTGACTACATTGGTCATTGTTGAATTACATCTGCCACTAATTATTTCTGAATGACCTGCTACACCCGGTGGTTGTTTAATTATATCTATATCTAACTACTTATTCCTGGTCTTGACTACATCGGTCATTGTTGAATTACATCTGCCTCTAATTATTTCTGAATGACCTTCTACAACCGGTGGTTGTTTATTTATATTTATATCTAACTACATATTCCTGGTCCTAACTACACCGGTCATTGTTGAATTACATCTGCCTCTAATTGTTTCTGAATTACCTGCTACACTGTTGGTTGTTTAATTATATCTATATCTAACTACTTATTCCTAGTCCTGACTACATCGGTCATTGTTGAATTATATCTGCCTCTAATTATTTCTGAATGACCTTCTACAACCGGTGGTTGTTTAATTATATTTATATCTAACTACATATTCCTGGTCCTAACTACACCGGTCATTGTTAAATTACATCTCCCACTAATTACTTCTGAATGACCTGCTACACTGGTGGTCGTTTAATTATATCTATATCTAACTACTTATTCCTGGTCCTAACTACACCGGTCATTGATGAATTACATCTGCCACTAATTATTTCCGAATTACCTGCTACACTGGTGGTCGTTTAATTATATCTATATCTAACTACTTATTCCAGGTCCTGACTACACCGGTCATTGATGAATTACATCAGCTCTAATTATTTCTGAATGACCTGCTACACCCGGTGATTGTTTAATTATATCTATATCTAACTACTTATTCCTGGTCCTAACTACATCGGTCATTGTTGAATTACATCTGCCACTACTTATTTCTGAATGAACTGCTACGCCCGGTGGTTGTTTAATTATATCTGTATCTAACTACTTACTCCGGGTCCTAACTACACCGGTCATAGTTGAATTACATCTGCCTCTAATTATTTCTGAATGACCTGCTACACTGGTGGATGTTTAACTATATCTATATCTAACTACTTATTCCTGGTCCTAACTACATCGGTCATTGTTGAATTACATCTGCCTCTAATTATTTCTGAATGACCTGCTACACCCGGTGGTTGTTTAATTATATCTATATCTAACTACTTATTCCTGGTCCTAATTACACCGGTCATTGTTGAATTACATCTGCCTCTAATTATTTCTGTATGACCTGCTACACCCACCCGGTGGTTGTTTAATTATATCTATATCTAACTACTTATTCCTGGTCCTAACTACACCGGTCATTGTTGAATTACATATGCCTCTAATTATTTCTGAATGACCTGCTACACCCGGTGGTTGTTTAATTATATCTCTATTTAACTACTTATTCCTGGTCCTGACTACACCGGTCATTGTTGAATTACATCTGCCTCTAATTATTTCTGAATGACCTGCTACACCCGGTGGTTGTTTAATTATATCTATATCTAACTACTTATTCCTGGTCCTGACTACACCGGTCATTGTTAAATTACATCTGCCTCTAATTATTTCTGAATGACCTGCTACACCCGATGGTTGTTTAATTATATCTATATCTATCTACTTATTACTGGTCCTAACTACATCGGTCATTGTTGAATTACATCTGCCTTTAATTATTTCTGAATGACCTGCTACACCCGGTGGTTGTTTAATTATATCTATATCTAACTACTTATTCCTGGTCCTAACTACACCGGTCATTGTTAAATTACATCTGCCTCTAATTATTTCTGAATGACCTGCTACACCCGTTGGTTGTTTAATTATATCTATATCTAATTACTTGTTCCTGGTCCTAACTACTCCGGTCATTGTTAAATTACATCCGCCTCTAATTATTTCTGAATGACCTGCTACGCCCGGTGGTTGTTTAATTATATCTATATTTAACTACTTATTCCTGGTCCTGACTACACCGGTCATTGTTAAATTACATCTGCCTCTAATTATTTCTGAATGACCTGCTACACCTGGTGGTTGTTTAATTATATCTATATCTAACTACTTATTCCTGGTCCTAACTACACCGGTCATTGTTAAATTACATCTGCCTCTAATTATTTCTGAATGACTTGCTACACCCGGTGGTTGTTTAATTATATCTATTTTTAACTACTTATTCCTGGTCCTAACTACACCGGTCATTGTTGAATTACATCTGCCTCTAATTATTTCTGAATGACCTGCTACACCCGGTGGTTGTTTAATTATATCTATATTTAACTACTTATTGCTGGTCCTAACTACACCGGTCATTGTTGAATTACATCTGCCTCTAATTATTTCTGAATGACCTGCTACACCCGGTGGTTGTTTAATTATATCTATATCTAACTACTTATTCCTGGTCCTAACTACACCGGTCATTGTTGAATTACATCTACCTCTAATTATTTCTGAATTACCTGCTACACTGGTGGTTGTTTAACTATATCTATATCTAACTACTTATTCCTGGTCCTAACTACACCGTTCCTTGTTGAATTACATCTACCTCTAATTATTTCTGAATCACCTGCTACACTGGTGGTTGTTTAACTATATCTATATCTAACTACTTATTCCTGGTCCTAACTACATCGGTATTTGTGGATTACATCTACCTCTAATTATTTCTGAATGACCTGCTACACCCGGTGGTTGTTTAATTATATCTATATCTAACTACTTATTCCTGTTCCTAACTACACCGGTCATTGTTAAATTACATCTGCCTCTAATTATTTCTGAATGACCTGCTACACCCGGTGGTTGTTTAATTATATCTATATCTAATTACTTGTTCCTGGTCCTAACTACTCCGGTCATTGTTAAATTACATCTGCCTCTAATTATTTCTGAATGACCTGCTACGCCCGGTGGTTGTTTAATTATATCTATATCTAATTACTTGTTCCTGGTCCTAACTACTCCGGTCATTGTTAAATTACATCTGCCTCTAATTATTTCTGAATGACCTGCTACGCCCGGTGGTTGTTTAATTATATCTATATTTAACTACTTATTCCTGGTCCTGACTACACCGGTCATTGTTAAATTACATCTGCCTCTAATTATTTCTGAATGACCTGCTACACCTGGTTGTTGTTTAATTATATCTATATTTAACTACTTATTCCTGGTCCTAACTACACCGGTCATTGTTGAATTACATCTGCCTCTAATTATTTCTGAATGACCTGCTACACTGGTGGTTGTTTAATTATATCTATATCTAACTACTTATTCCTGGTCCTAACTACACCGGTCATTGTTGAATTACATCTACCTCTAATTATTTCTGAATGACCTGCTACACTGGTGGTTGTTTAACTATATCTATATCTAACTACTTATTCCTGGTCCTAACTACATCGGTCATTGTTGAATTACATCTACCTCTAATTATTTCTGAATTACCTGCTACACTGGTGGTTGTTTAACTATATCTATATCACACTACTTATTCCTGGTCCTAACTACACCGTTCCTTGTTGAATTACATCTACCTCTAATTATTTCTGAATTACCTGCTACACTGGTGGTTGTTTAACTATATCTATATCTAACTACTTATTCCTGGTCCTAACTACATCGGTATTTGTGAATTACATCTACCTCTAATTATTTCTGAATGACCTGCTACACTCGTGGTTGTTCTACGAATCAGGGTTATTTTTAAGTCAATTACTCCCTAACTTGTTTCCACAGTTTATAAAAAAATTACTTGTTGAATATTCCATTAAATTAATATTAACTCTCTCTACATTGAGATTGTTTCATTACTTTTTGGGATCATTTGGGGTTCAAGATCTAGGAGTCAACTTTAAAATGTTTATATGTACGTGATCTGTTGGTATGTTATTTAACACCACAATTTCAAGCTAACAAAAATTGATAAGGATGTGTCATTATTTATCAGTTTTGCTATTTTATTTTATTTGTCATCACCTATGCATTTTCCCTATAAAACTACTTGGTAATGTATTACGAATTAAGACTAAACTAACAATAAGATAAAAATACAAATCTGGTTTTGTTTTGAAAAAGCTATTTTAATTAGGAAAATACATATGTGATGACCAACTATACAAAATATTTAAAAAGTAAAGATCTTTTTTAATTTCTTATTCTGTATCGTTTTTATTTAAAAATGACACATCGTATGAATACATTCCGATTTAACATATTGAAGATTATTCTTAGACACCCAAGTACCATATTCCAGCAAGGGGGCACAAGTGATTTGTACAATATAATCTTTGTATTGTATACAATATAAATTTTGTAAAAATAAGGGAATGGTGTGACTTGAATCCCTTAGTTGATCTTCCAGTAAATCCATGAAGAGAATAAGCCTTGGAGGTAATACAAGCAATATGGTCAGCAAAGCTTAAAGAACCAGTAAGAACAACTCCAAGATCTCTCAGACAATAAACTCTACTAAGGATCACTCTTCCAATATTGTAGTCAATGTTTTGATGTAGAGCCACACCTGAGAACGAAATAACTTGGCATTTCGATATTTTCAGTTTCATAGCATTTGCCACACACCACTCAGCAATGTTGGAAAGTAACCTCTGAGACTTCTCTTGTTCAGATAAAGAAATGACCCTAGTAAAAATCGTTGTATCATTAGTAAATAGCAAACAATCAACCAAAAGAACATTAAAGAACTCATTTATGACAATAAATAAGAGAGGGACCAGTTGCGAACCTTGAGGGACACCAGATAATACAGGAAAGGATGTGAAGACAGAACCATTCCACTTTACTAATATTGTACGGTCCCTTCAGGAGCTGACCACCCACTCCATAACCAGCAAGTTTGGTAATCAGTAAGTCATGATTATGGCCTCTGACTTTTTGTTCCTGTTACGCCGGTGGTTGTTGGCGCCAAGACTACGGCAAGTGTCCAGCGTGACTCAGAGGCCACGGAATGTGCAAAACGCTCTTTAGAATAACAAATTGATTAAATTAACGTCACTAAACATGAAAATACATTTGAATAAAGATGTAAAACAGCCTTGAAAGTGTAACAAGACCGTCGCGGCTTTATCAATTCCTGAGTGGGTTGTAAAGAGCGTGGGCCTTAAGCTAAGCTCACTACACCAAGTGCGTTTTTTATTGTTAATGTTTAAAAATAACCATAATAAAGAATTTAAAACTCTTAATACTATTGTAATTTTATTGGCATATATATGATAATTTACTGTAAAGTTATTAAAGAAGAGATTGCTTGAACAAAAATGGTTTTGAATTGAGATTTAAGTTTGGAAAACTTATACTTGATTGGTATAGAAGTGCAGCCATAGCTTGGCAATATGATACATATTTTGTTTAAAAATTACATATCCAGTTGGGTTTTACACACCCGGAAGCCGGAAGATAGGTGATATATTAAGTTGTTGAGGAAACAGGTGGTTCGGTCAGGTCTTCATTAGGGATGACATTTGTGACAAATCGCTAAATTATTTACAGCTGAAACCACCTTGATTCTATCAGTCACTTACAACTTTATACACAAGGTCAAACACGCCAACCTTCATTCACATCTTAGGAATTAAGGTACCCCTTGTAGATATAAAAAAGTATTGTTCTTAAAATATAGATTTTGTACCTTTCCAAACATCTTCCGTCCTAAAATTGTTAAAATATTTTTGAATTAAAAATTGGAAAATGTTCAAAAGCTTTTCGAATTTCATTTCTTTTCAAGATTCAAAATATTTCCAAACAAGTCTTAAATTGTCATTAACTAACATGGATATTGTTATGTTTGTTAATAAATTGAAAATGCTTTGATTACAACAACATTTAGATTAAGCGTTACACTTTATAAAAAGGAGAGTTTGAAACAAATTATGTGCATACATACAAATGTAGTGAGGAGAGGCTAAGCAAATATGTAATTTGGTTGAGAATAAGTGTGATGAGACTCGATGAAAAAGTGTAATCTGTGTTGGCTGGGGAACCTAAGGACAACTTTATCATCATGAAGGCAGAACCAACCATGCAGGTTACACTCCTGGACAATATCCGAGCCCTGGATGACTCTTCTCCAAATTGTTAAGATACAGCTCTTCACCACTAGTATTTGACGTAGTACTAAACAAATAAATAAACCTTAACGATTTAAATATCAGAAAAGATAAAAAATGTCACTAATTGCTATGTAAACTAGTGTATGCAACTTTACCGCATAATTAGCACCAGAAAAATATGGGGAAATCGGTCTTGAATTAATGTTACAGTGCAAAGAAAGCGATCGCCACTTACCACAAATTAATACAGTAAATACAAAAAAAACCACAAATATTTAAAACAATTATTTGTGAGTCACTCTAGTCAGAAAATGGTAAACCTAATTTACCGATGTGAATCATCGTAATATTTATTCTTGCTTGTAATAAATTTGTGTTGTATGCTGTTGACATGTTTTGTGTCCATAACAATACATAACATAATAGTTAATATACTATCTATTATATAATTACGCTATCTTACAAGAATTAATATGCCAATGGGTCGAATTAGTATATGCTTATTAGTTAGCATCAGTAACTCACTACGGTAGCTATAGTAAAATATATTTAAGTAAAAGCCACAATAAAGTATATTTGTGGAGCAATGCTAATGTACATATTCAAATACGCTGCGTCCAAACTATGGAATAGTATTAGTAAAACAAAGTAATAAAAAACACTAAAAGAACAAATTACCTTATACAAAAAACAATACATTTATATTATTTGAAACTAAACAGTTAAAACGTTAAAGATAAAAGTAAATACATGTAATTTAACTTAATACCATTTGTACTTTTAATTTTTGAAAGATATAACTGAAAGTAAATCGAAATGCGATAACCATTTAAGACCATTCAACATTTTGTAAAACCGATAAACAAATGGTTAAAAACGTCTAAATACACTGGTCATTTAGTGACTGTTTTAAAAATTAGGATACATTATTGTGACTGTTAATAAAACGATGAGAAAGAAGACTGCGATAAAATATAATATAACATGGATTGAAAATAGAGTAATCTCTTTCAGTAGGAGTGGTGACAAAAAGTGCAACACTGACCACTGAAGTGGGTGTCGAATATAACACCTCAGGACACGGGGTCAACCGCATGGTACACCGCGGTCAGGACTGACCTAAGTAGGTCTCTCTGACCGAACCACAACAATATTACACCTCTTTCTTAAATACTACTTCATTAAAATCTTATTTGTGATTTTGACTACTAAAAGGAATCGTTCAACTGGTGTCAAATCTGAGATCTAGACATATTGTTTTAGGAGATACTTTTCATATATCTATAACTGGATTGTAAACGATACGGGATCACTTCTGAATTCTAGACATCTTGTCTGATACATGTACACTGGAGAGTGGTTTTCACAGAGCAAGTCCAGCTGGACCACTCTAGCTAGAAATGAGTGCGTGTACACTGGAGAGTAGTAATTTGCTCTATCTAGGGTACTCGTAGATAGGAGCTAAAGAACTCTAGCTAGACCACTCTCTGAAGCTGAGTACACTGTAAAACGTAAATGCACTAGATAGAGCAGCGCTCTGAGAGCAGTGAGTCTAGCTGCTGGGGTTGTTGTGTGAATTGTTAAAAAGAAAACTATAAAGAAGAAGAAGAAAGGGTTGGAGACGAGGAATTGGATATACAAAAGATTACGTCTTGACACAATTTAAGCTACCAATCATAAAATGTAGAGCGACAATGTATTCCCAAGTAGTCTACTCTTCTTGTTGCCAGCTTCGTCGCAATTTTTTTTCTTGTCCATTTTTCGCAACTCAACATTTAATTCAGTGGAGGTTATGAAATGTTCTGCTTTTTGCGTATTATAACCCATGGTTTCTGTTATTACTCGCATTGATTCTGTTTTAACATTTCGGTTTCTCTATTCTTTCAGTGTACAATTATAAATTTCTGGATGGGCTTTAACGTGGTCAATCAATGTTATGGTTTTCTTATGACTCCACAGAAATCCGGTCATTTAAAAAATACAATAAACTCAGACAAAAACACAACAATCCAACACTGACTCTAAGTAGAGCACTTTCCAATATCAAACCAGACGAATAGAGTTATAGTGCTCCCGATAGGGACCCAAACACCGTGTACACCGCAGAGTGGGTGATCTACAGCTAGTGCTTAAGCCTTAATTTTTAAGAACAACGGATATGTGGTGCGTCATCCGTGAACGGCAATGCAGAATTGTCGCAGCCACATTAACGTGTGTTTTTTTAAGACCGCGTGATTACGGCCCTATTACGGTGCGGAATACATTGACAGTCTGAGTCTCTTTAGTTGCAGTAGTGAAGATGGGTGTGGATATTGCTTTTGCATTGTTATTAGGAGGAGAGGATGAAGAAGAGGCATCATTTATCAGCTACTAAATGTTTAATTAAGAAAGAGGAAGAATGCTGTTATAAGTATTAATTGTTATGAACTTTTTTATCCATTTTTAAGGGCCGAATTAATCTTTCTTTTGTAATAGTAAGTATATTTGACCAACAAAAATCCATTATGAATACTAAAATTTCTATTAATAACATAAAATTACTTGGATAGAAAAATACATTTTTATAATCAAAGGCTCTGCTGAAAATACTATTAAAATTTTCAATCAAAGATATAACATATTATACTGTACAACTTCAAAAATAACTTGTAGAATACATGTTTTTATAATAATGTAAAATTTTTGATATTAATTATCTACACTAAGCTAAATTTGAGGAAATTTATTAAAATAGGTAGCATATATGTATAAGCAGTTTTTTCAGTTTTAAGACATATTAACAAAGTTATTCTATGAATAATCAAATAAATGACAATAAAATCATATAATAATTTGTTTTACCAAAATAAAGCAAAGAACGTTTCATCTATTTCATTCGTAAAATAATTCAACTTCATTTACAACCTGCATCACTTCGTTCCATTCACGCACCAGATTGACCAGGAGGTGGTGACATTGACGGATCACGGATCATGCTTGACGCATCCGTGGTTCTTAAAAATCAAGGCTTAATAGCGGCGTCCGCTATAGCTCTATAGCAGCTGCGTACACTGGGCAAAAACTCTCCAGTGTACAGGCATCTTCTCAGACATCCTTAGCTGGAATGTAAGGTTAAATAATTACTAATGAGTTCTATACATCTTATACTTAGGAGATCCTTCATGGGTATTGATATAGTATTCCAAAGTACTCCTCTTGTTGTCAACTTAATCGCCACTTTTTTTCTTGTCCATTTTTCGCAATTCAACATTAACTTGGTGGGGAGGGTATGACATTTTCTGCTTTTGTGCATTACAGCTCATGGCTTCTTATATTACCCGAAAAGGCAAATCTTCTTAGTTCCAGACATTTTGTTCTTTGGGGATACTTATAGAATATCCATAACCTCCATCTAACGTTATGGAATCACTTCTGATATCTAAACGTTTCGCGGGTATTAAAATTGTCATGTAACGATATGAGATCACTTCTGAGCTCTAGACATATTGTCCTTCTCGGATATACATAACCTCCATCTAACGTTACGGAATCACTTCTTATATCTAGACATTTTACGGGTATTAAAATTGTCATGTAACGATATGAGATCACTTCTGAGTTCTAGACATATTGTCCTTCTGAGATATACATAACCTCCATCTAACGTTACGGAATCACTTCTTATAACTAGAAATTGCACGGGTATTAAAATTGTCAAGTAACGATATGGAATCACTTTTGAGTTCTAGACATATTGTCCTTCTCAGATATACTTAACCTCCATCTAACGTTACGGAATCACTTCTTATGTTACAAATGTTACAAGACATTTCACGGGTATTAAAATTGTCAAGTAACGATATGGAATCACTTTTGAGTTCTAGACATATTGTCCTTCTCGGATATCCATAACCTCCATCTAAC
Organism: Stictocephala bisonia; assembly: GCA_035578905.1. Taxonomy (NCBI): domain Eukaryota; kingdom Metazoa; phylum Arthropoda; class Insecta; order Hemiptera; family Membracidae; genus Stictocephala; species Stictocephala bisonia. Next base: position 150,683 of record JAQJVL010000274.1, on the reverse strand, counting down.
GTTACGAAATTGTTGATAATATCTGAGCTCGACTTAGCTCAGAAAGGCCTATTTATTAATAGTCCAATAGCCATGGCAACTATGGTTCCTACAGCTTTACGTGGAATCCGATCCTGTATAGTATAAGACCTAAAATAATTTAACGATAGTATAAATATTCAATGATATTAAAGTTTTGAACATAATTATCTTGGGATATTTGTTTTTATAGCATAAATTTACATATCCAGGTTACGGGCTTTTCACTGTTTCTGTAATTTCATAATTAAATATGTAATTATATAATGCATTAAGAATACTGATTAATACGTTTTAATCTTCAAATTTGAAAATTAGTGCAATGGAAAATCTCCTGAATTTTATTCTTATTTACAATTTTTATTGTGATATCCGTTGAAAGTAACATCACAACAGAAGTAAAACAGAGATAAAATAATAATTCTAACATGACACCTTAACAAGAGTGTTTTAAAATTTAAATAATTTCACAGTTATGAACCAACGAAACTATATTTTCGTATCAAATGTCATACTTTTAAATTGAAATTTAACTAATATACTATAGCTGAAATTTTATTAACAGGCTGGCTTTTTTAAATATAGGTAGCACGTAGCTAGGTGGAGTCATGAAATGTTGGTGATACAATGTTTGTCCTACATTGTAACTCAGAGCGACCTGACCGCTATCATAACTTCATAACTACCTATCTAGCTACTGAACACGGTGTTTGCGTTGTTGTGAGCCGAGGCACTTCCCCGAGGTGCGAATTACATGTTGCAACCAATGCGCATGTGCAGTGCTTTTGAATTTGTGGTGGGGATGGAGTGGATGGGGGAGACGGTGTAGGCGGGCTGGGAAAGTGAGATTTACATACGGGATAATGATGTGCTGTAAATTGGTGGCGCTACACTAACGCTGGCGGCAGCCACTAAACAAACTACGAGCCGCCACCCATTAGGCGCCGTCCATATTGATTTATGCATCATGAGGGAATTAAAAAGTGTGCAAAGTCGATTTCAAATTCGGTGCCGCCGTCATAAATCGGAATTGTCTGAGAGCCACCGGCGGCGAGTCTAACTAGGGTCTAACTTATGATCTTGTCTGAAGTCAATTGGTATATGCTGTCCTTTATTGGTTCAACAGTTTCAATACCTTAACATAGGTTAAAGTATTTGGTTAATTTTTTGGTATATTTAAAAGTGTACGCTACTGAAAAAATAATTGAAATATCGATTAAGTATTGCACATCTTTGAACTATAAGTTGAGGACAACAGTACGATACTCTATATACTACATCCAAATAGGAATAGAAGGAGTAATCTTAGGGATAAAAAACAAGAACTCAGCTGGTTTTGACCAGATATCGGCGCCTACATGTATAGTTAAATAAATACGTATGTAATCAAATAACAGAACCATTAAACCATTCATTTTCATTAAGCCGTCAGCCGGCAGACCTATTTAAGAAAGCGTGATGAATTTTTGTGACTATAGACCCATAGCAATAACTTCTACAATAGCCAAAATATTTTAAAGATTAGCTTTGTCTAGAAAATTAAAATTTGTAAAGTCACATAATATCATGTCTGCAAATCAACATGGATTTACAAAGAATAAAAGTACAACTACCACCATATTCCCTGTAATGAATTATTATGTGAGAGACAGTGGAGAATTTAGAGGGAGAAATTGGAGACAATCAGCCCTTTTTTAAATTTAAGTAAGGCTTTTGACACGGTAAACCATGATCTCCAGGCATCTGTGGAGTGGCTTTGGACTGGTTTGCCCAATACATCCAAGGAAGGAGTTAGGTTGTTTAATTTACTGTTGTAGATGATTCTGGTTGTCTTCGCCGTCTACTGCCTCCTGAGTTGCCAATCTTTACGGGTGTGCCTCAGGGTTATATCCTTGGTCCGATCCTCTTTCTGTTGTACGTCAATGTCTTGCTATATCATTTTCAGTGTGCCATCATCTCTCAGTTTGCTGATGACACCTCCCTTGTGTTGGTCTAGTTCCAGCTTAGGATTTCTTGAGCAGCTTTTATTCATTGAAAAGAACAGGTGGTTCGAAGAAACTTATTACCAATTAACACAGCTTATTAAATCCTCAATATAAAAATCCTTTTAAAGCAATCCTTGACTGAACAATCATCTATCCATCTGTAAATGTTAAATATCCTGGGGTGATAGTTGACGAAGTTTTGAAGTTCTATTCTCATATAGAGCGTGTCTCCAGGAAGTCGAGTAGTGACATTTTCATGCTGAGGTAACAAAGTAAGGCTAGACAAGACGATGTGCTGCTTATATAACGTTATGGGCTAATATATCCATACCAATCATATCCAATATCGGTATGGGGATCAGAGAACAATTTTCTTATTTAAACTCCAAAAGAAAGCTATTAGGTTAATGTTTCTTCAAAAAGATTCCAATCTTGTTAAGGTTTTTTCTAAATATAAAAATGTTAACCTTCCTCCAATTTACATACCCGGGTGTTCAAAAAGTCTGGAACCCCCTTAATATTTATTTTAATAATCAACGGAGAACAATGAAACTCTAGGATTACGTCTTTACTGTAGTTACTGAACTTTTGGTCTTTTTAACTGTCCTTTTTCGCTTTGGGGGGGGACATCGTGGAGGAAATCTGAAAAATCTTAAATGTAAGCATAGGTCAAGTTATACTTCATTTTAAAGGTCATTGTAAGAGAAACACATTGCCGCATCTCCAACTGAAAAAAGACTATTCGTTTGGAAATAAGAGCCTCTAAAAGTTTGGCTTCATTGGAACTTTGAGAGCCTACTATTTCCAAACGAGTAGTCCTTTTCCAGTCGGGGTTGTGACAATGTATTCCTCTAACAATGTAAATTTACCTTTAAAATGAGGTATAACTCTACTATGCTTACATTTAAGATTTCTTAGACTTCATCCACAGGACGTCCCCCCAAAGTGAAAAAGGACAGTTAAGATGGCCAAAAAGTCAGTAACTACATTGAGGACGTAATCCTAGAGTTTCATTGTTCTGTGTTTATTAATATTACTGTATATAGTAAAATATTAAGGGGTTCCAGACTTTTTGAACACCCCGTATATTTAAACTTGAAACTCTTACCTTTGTTAAACAGAATTACTTAATATTTGCCACACCCAGAAACTATTCATATAACTTTGATTAAACCACTCTTACAGTACAAAACAACATACTTCATTTTTTTAAACAAACTCTTTATAATGGAATTGCACTGTTAAATCCCCTTCCACTTTAAGTCGAAACTGACCACTTAAAGTTCAGGAAACTACTAAAGAACCTGCTCCTTGACCTTTGTTGCTACAGCTACCGGGAATTCTTGCAACCCTTACTAGTTACGTAAATACTTATCATAAATATTTCTATTAATTTAAACATTTTAGAGGAAAGTTTCAATATAAATTTTATGATTTAGATTTGATTATGAGTGAATGAATTAATAAATATCTTTATAAAAAGGCAGAGTTAGCACTATTATGTCCTCTCTTCCACTCAACCTTATATTAATCTATATAATAAATATGTCAAATATAATTCTAAAATAGACTAAAAATAAACAAAAATAAATTTACAAAATGAAACAACTAATCAAAGGAAGCTTAAAAATAAAATATAATTATTAACATGAAAATGAAATTCTCTAAATTTATAAAAATCTAATAAACTTATAAATTAACTCGATATAATCAATTATATTCATAAAGACCCATTCATTGAAATCTCAAATCAAAGCTTATCTTAGTTTCTTATCTATATGATCCTTCATTATACTCATACAGACCCATTTAATCTTATCTCAAATCAAAGCTTATCTTAGTTTCTTATTTATATGATCATTCATTATATTCATACAGACCCATTCAATCAAAGCTTGTATATAAGATACATGACTGTATACATTGCAGCACCCTACTACAATAAGCCCCAGTATATATGAGACATGACATGATACTTTACAGCACCCTACTACAATAAGCCCCAGTATATATGAGACATGACATTATACATTGCAGCACCCTCCTACAATAAGCCCCAGTATATATGAGACATGACATGATACATTGCAGCACCCTACTAAAATAAGCCCCAGTATATATGAGACATGACATGATACATTGCAGCACCCTACTAAAATAAGCCCCAGTATATATGAGACATGACATGATACATTGCAGCACCCTACTACAATAAGCCCCAGTATATATGAGACATGACATGATACATTGCAGCACCCTACTACAATAAGCCCCAGTATATAAGATACATGACATTATACATTGCAGCAACCTACTACAATAAGCCCCAGTATATATGAGACATGACATGATACATTACATCACCCTACTACAATAAGTCCCAGTATATATGAGACATGACATGATACATTGCAGCACCCTAATACAATAAGCCCCAGTATATATGAAACATGACATGATACTTTGCAGCACTCTACTACAATAAGGCCCAGTATATATGATACATGACATGATACATTGCAGCACCCTACTACAATAAGCCCCAGTATATAAGATACATGACATTATACATTGCAGCACCCTACTACAATAAGCCCCAGTATATAAGATACATGACATTATACATTGCAGCACCCTACTACAATAAGCCCCAGTATATATGAGACATGACATGATACATTGCAGCACCCTACTACAATAAGCCCCAGTATATATGAGACATGACATGATACATTGCAGCACCCTACTACAATAAGCCCCAGTATATATGAGACATGACATGATACATTGCAGCACCCTACTACAATAAGCCCCAGTATATATGAGACATGACATGATACATTGCAGCACCCTACTACAATAAGCCCCAGTATATATGAGACATGACATGATACATTGCAGCACCCTACTACAATAAGCCCCAGTATATATGAGACATGACATGATACATTGCAGCACCCTACTACAATAAGCCCCAGTATATATGAGACATGACATGATACATTGCAGCACCCTACTACAATAAATCTAAGTATATATAATACATTAATTTATACATTGCACCACCTTCCTTAAAAACACTAAATTATAGAAAGTAATTTGATGCATTATCTTACTACAATAAACCTCATTATATATCAGCCGTGACTCAATATAATGCACTTTCATGATGCCATAAATCCACGTGACTTAACACTACACGCTACTTTATTACTATAAACCTCGTTATATTACAGTTTGTATTGTGTATTACAATATTGTGATACAATACAAGTGGTATTACAATATAAATCTTTGTGTGAGGGCGGGCGGTTGGGTCAATATCACTGTACGTGTATGGGAGGGTGGATGGGTCAATACCACTGTATGAGTAAGGGTGGGTGGATGGGTCAATATCACTGTACGAGTAAGGGTGGGTGGGTGGGTCAATTACGATGGCATAAAAATGGAATCAGCTTATTTGCCATAACGCTATAAATTCTTTCACTTTCTAAAGAATAGTAGACCTTAGTTCGTAACAAACACTACATTCACTCATCACATTCACTCCAAATCCACATTCCCTCAAATCTTGATACCCACCCACCCATACACGTACAGTGGTATTGACCCACCCGCCCACCCATACACGTACAGTGGTATTGACCCACCCACCGGTCCACACTCTATACCGCTGTACGTGTATTATCTTTCCACCGCTGAGCTGCTTTGCTTCACGGGTGTGACTAACTTCCGCCTTCAATACGTTCAATACCCATTCACACCCATAAACTGTACGTGTATGGGTGGGCGGGTGGGTCAATAGCACTGTACGTGCAACATATAACTGTGTTGTTTTACTGCTACTGCCAGCGGCAGATTGTAGCCTTACATTCCCACCGAGCAGATACAGTGTCAGGGTCAGTATTTGAACCTTTCAGTTGACCGAATCATACCTAACGCTCATATAAGAGATATGACATCTAATAAATGACATTGTTAACATTTTAAGAATGCTTAGTCCCTTCTGCAGTGATAGAAGTACATCATCACATCACAAAGCCCCTTTTATTTGTTTTACAATGTCAAAGATTTACTTTAAGAAATCCTTTGATATTATTTTTGTAATATGCATACATTTATTTATATATTGTACAAATAAACTACACAGTTATCACATCACCATTGTACGTGTTGGTTGGGTGGGAGGGTCATCACGATAATACCTGTTGGGTAGGTTGGAAGTTCATTGTTATAGTACGTGTTGGGTGGGTGTAAGAGTCATTACCATAGTACGTGTTGTGTGGGTGGGAGTTTCATTACCATCGCACATTTTGGGTGGGTGGGAGTTTCATTACCATAGTACGTGTTAGGTGGGTGGGAGTTTCATCAGCATTGTGATTGGCGGTTATAGGTCGACAAAATATAAGAAATGTACTCTGATTAAGTAGTGTAAAGTTGCGTATATTTTAGTATGCTAGTATACATTAGATACCTGCTAGTATACATTAGATACTTGATAGAACGCAACACCCAACTTTATATACATTTGTATATATTATGAGACCTGATTAATATATTGTAACACCTTACAAAAGCAAACCCTAGTATTTATGAGACGTGATTGATTAATTGAACCAACGGACTTCATTAAACTCCAGAATGTAAGATACCTTACTATAGTCCGAAAAAAAAAAAAAACGTTGGTACTGGTGGAACGGCCACGCGCCACTCGTCTGAAATAACAAAGCTCTGAGTTTTAATTTGCTGTCAAACTTAAAAAAAGTAAGCAATAGTTTTCAAACTAATTGTATAGTGTCCACCATGTTATTTTCTTTAAGAAAAAAATCATGCTGGAGATTTATCTTGAATTAATTTTCTTTTTATAGTGATATTTGTGTTTAAGAACACGTTTCTATAAATTAAATTGGGCTTGAGTCGTCTTTAACCTTTCACTGTGGCGAGAATAACTATAGTAAAATAATTTCGTGTGAGTGGATGGCAGGGACAGTTGGCTCGCGTGGGCTCGCACTGGCTCGGCCTTCTCTCCACGAGCCACCCCGCGCCGTTTTGACAGTTGTTGGCTCGCGTGAGCTCGAACTGGCTCGGCCTTCTCTCCACGAGCCACCCCGCGCCGTTTGGACAGTTGGATCGCGTTTCGTAAGGGCACGTGATGACTCGTCTATCCATCCAAACACCTAGGTCATCAGCGAACGCCGAGTGTAGCTGTTGTACCGGTGGCCCCGTCGATGGCTTTACGCGTCCAACACAGCCTCGATGTAAACGAATTATGGAGTTACTTCATCAACACTTTATTTTTCCGCATGTTTTCTTAGTGCCACAGTATTATTTTAGTAATACATAAATAACACACTTATTTATTTGTTTGCTCAAAGAAATGTTGTCTGCGCTTGTCATTTCCGAGTTTGCAAGGGTTTACAGAAAAAAATTAATTTTTTGTTAAATTGTTTGAATTATTAAATGAGTCTTATACCAGACTAATCACAATGAATGATTGACATGTGCTAGATAGTAACAAGAGAAGAGAAGAAGATTAAGGGTAATGTAGAGTGGTGATGACCCACTCGCAGAAGACAAAAAGTAATTAATTATTATTACCAAATACAGAGATACGGGCAACTGAACATAACTAAAAGGACATATTGTGTGTTTGTCATCTACACTCCAATGACGATTACTGGTTAAAGTAAATTGAGAAACAGTTAATATTGTTTTATGACACTGTATTTTACCTGCATTAGTTTATCCCAGGTAGGCGTTCCTTGTGGCATGTCAGTAAGGCACTACGCTTTGTAATCTTTAGTTGGTATTTTAAATAAAATAATAATAATAGTAATAATTTGTACAATTTTAGACTCTCCAACACTCAGAATATCGATACAAAAATGTCCTGTTTTGTTATTTAATTAGATTTTATTTTATATAATTATAGTAGTCTACTTATTTCTTGTTAACAGTACTACGCTCACTAATATAAAACATGAACAGTATCTTGATTAGTATTTTCTTTACAAGGTTACATATAAAGAATGTATTTTGTATTACGGTATATAATTGCACGAATTTATTTCAATGAAATGGAATGACCAGAGGGATTCTTTTGTACAATAATTGTTCAAATATAAATTATAATTGTACTATCATATCCTTTAGTAAATGAATATATATTTTAAACTATTTATATGACCCCACCACTTCATTTCAATCTGCGATCCACGAGACGATAAATACGCCATGTTTTGAACTCACAGTATCGTCCAGGGCGGTGAATCTTGAACTCAAGGGAAAACCGCCAACACTCGTGGCGCGCTGCAAGGCCTCGTGAAGAAAACAATTCTGAAGAAAACCCCGTTCACAATCTAAACGAAATCCCCACTCACCCGCTGTGAGCTGTTCAGCGCTGCAAGCGGAAACTACTGTCGGATTCAAAAAGCAATGTATTCGAGTTTGAACTACTGCTAGAAAATAAATACTCATCCGATTTCGTTGTGTTGTACACCAAAATTTAGCTTATTTAATTCTACGTAATTCCATATAACTTACAAATTTTTTAAAGACTTTAAGCATTTTTTTATAGCAGGAAGAATTAAAAAAACTTACGAAATTTTAACACTTTTGCAGTAAAGCTTAACTTTATAAATTAAAAAAAAAGTACTAAAGGGTATATTGCAATATTTTACAAAAATAATAAGAACATTTTGCAAAAAAGTACAAATTCTAGAATTTGGACAGACTATAAAAAACAACCTTCTTCAAATGTGGTTAAAGTTTTACTGACTTATGTTTAGTACTTTTTGTTTCAGAAATTTTTAATGTTGAGCCTTACTCCAAAAGTGCTAAGATTTCGTGTTTTTTTTTTTTTGTATTCTACCTATTATAAAAAATTCTTAAGGTCTTCAAAAAATATGTAAATTATGTGAAATTAAGTAGAGTTAAATAAGCTAAATGTTTGGTGGACAACACAACGGAATCGGATGAGTATTTATTTTCTAGCAGAGGTTCAAACACTATTTTGAATCCGACACTACAAACATCGTATTGCGATTTTAGCCTCAGACTCCGGCGCCCCCTTAAACAGGTAGTGTAGACAATAGCACAAGACGAGACAGTGTCTCGTTTTGCCAAGCCCAAACCCTTTGATTTTCGTGTTTTACCGACAACTTGCGAGAACTGACTCAGGGTGACTTGGGCTGGTACGAGCCACCCCGAGCTACCTCGCCAAATTGCAAACTTGCTGTCCAAACGACGCGGGATTCGCCGAGTCGGTGATAATTTTGATGAGTTCTCACCAAGTCACGAGTCATGTAGACGGGGCTTAAGGTATACTCTGCTCAAGGAAAATTGTAGACCATGTATTCATCCCAAGCGTAAAATAATCTTGACAATAATAGATCGACATTTCCAAATAACAAATGTTCTCCAGTGAGAAATAAGGTGAGTTAGTTGACTGAAATGTGTTCGTGTTCAATTCTTAATCGATTTAACAGTGACTGATATAGGTTAATAACCAGGTTAATTTAGTTTTAGTGATATTTCCAAGTTTTTTATTTAGATGTGACAATAATGCTATAGGATTCGGCGTATATATAATTATAAGAGTTTGATGCAATTCTAATATTCAGGCTCTTTCAAATATTCTATTAATAATTGACAAGAAGGCCTTGTATTTGCAATGTGTGAGGGTAGAGCTGAGCCAGTGACTGTAGAACATGCGTGTGGTATCACCGCCGCCTTGTTGACAATCTAGATTTGAAAACTACTAAATCTCTCTTCCTAGTTCAAGAAAAATTTATTTTGTATGAGAGGTCACTTAAATAACACAATTAATTTAGGTTTGAAGAAATATTGTCTCGCGTTTGTTGTTTCCCAGTTTGCAAGGGTTTATAAAAAAAATAATTTCTTATTAACTTGTTTGAATTATTAAATGAGTCTTTATTTATTTATTTATAAACATAATACTACGTTATAGGAACATTCAAATTACAAAGTAGCACTAATAAGTAACAATCAGTATAATGCAAGTTTTTTTAATTATTATAAATATCAAAAAGTTATATATTTTGAAATATATAACTGTTTGATATTTATAATAAAAACCACTTTTGAACTGTCAATACCACTGTACTTGTATGGGAGGGTGGGTGGGCCGGTACCACTTTACATGTATGGGAGGGTGGGTGGGCCAGTACCACTTAAATGTATGTGAGGGTGGGTGGACTAATACACTGTACGTGTAGGGGTGGACGGGTGGGCCAATACAATTGTTTGCTTTTCCCTGTTGTTGAGTATCTTGTTGATTAGACACAGACACACACAATAAAACACGCAGACACACACTAAAACACTCACTAAAACACACACACACACACACACACACACACACACACACACACACACACACACACACACACACACACACACACACACACACACACACACACACACACACACACACACACACACACACACACACACACACACACACACACACACACACACACACACACACACACACACACACACACACACACACACACACACACACACACACACACACACACACACACACACACACACACACACACACACACACACACACACACACACACACACACACACACACACACACACACACACACACACATACACACACACACACACACACACACACACACACACACGAAATTTGCATTGTTATTAAAAGTAACAATAATAATGCAAATTTCAACAACTTAATTTCATAAAAAATACATAAAACAAAACAAAGAACAATATAATAAATATAACAAAAATGATTAGCAATCAACAAAGCAATATACATATACATTTAAACATGAAAACACCTTAAAATGTTTACATCAGTTGCATGTGTTGTGAATTGTGAAATAGATAATAAATACAAGAAATTAATTTTATTGACTCATTAGATATATTTACAAACATTGTTTCTGAAAATGTTTTTTGAATTAAAAAATATCAGTATCGACTTGCTTAATCGTGTAGTATATATATCTTAAACATTGTAGTAATAGGAGGACATACTCCTAAATTTGTGCGACGTAATTTAACAGTAATTGAAGACTTGTCCGTTAGTTACAGTAGACAAATACCATCCGCCATTAGCTATTAGTTTTGAAATGTCACAAGTGCTAGGGAAAACTAATGCATTTCAAAGGACTTGTTATAATTTAATGAAACCAGAATTTTGAATTTCTATATGAATCTCTCCTAAATATTGATTGGAATAATTTAAGAACTATTATTGATATTAAACTGGGTAGTTTATATATATATATAAACTTTAAATCACGGTCAAACCGAGGTTGACATTTTGATGTGTCATATATATATATATATATATTTTGACATTTTGATATAAATGTATGATAAGTTGTACCTATTCCATATTTTATCAACATGTGCCTAAAGCTAGAACTTTCACGTCAAAATGTCCACCTCGGTTTGACCGTGATTTAAAGTTGTTAGTTAAAAGGAAAGAAATGCTAAATCGCATATCACCCCCACTCTCAAAAAATGGCAGCTTATAACTCACTTGTCTACAGGTTAATTAACTTCCCTATGTCACAGAAAAATTACAATAAAGAGGTACAAATAATCAAACATATTGCAGAATCAAATGGATACTCGAAGAAAATAATATACAACTTAATTTATAAACATAAAAACAAAAATACAAAACCAGATGATCAAAATAATAATAAAAAAATTCATACGTATAGAATACAACCAGTGATTGAGCACTACCTTAAGAACGAATTGAAACGTCACGACATAAAACTAACTTTCCGAACTACAAACAAAATACAAAATGTCTTGAATTCAGACAAAAAATCTTTGGATAAATATGAGAAAATGGGAGTATACAAGATCACTTGCGACAATTGCCCTGACAATTATATTGGACAGACCCACAGACCTTTCCACAATATATTTAAAGAACACCACCCTGACCCCAAGCTCGAAAACCAAAAATCCACTGTTGCCCAGCATCTCATTGATAAAAACCATTCATTACATTCAATTCAAAAAAACATGGACATTTTACATTATTGCCGAAATAGACAACTTTTGAACTGCTTAGAAGAATTTGAAATTTACAAATCAACCAAAAACGACCTTAATCTAATGAATGAAAAACTACAGTTCAAATCCCACATCCTATACAACTGTCTACTAAATAAGCCAGATACCCAAGAAACAGCTGATAACAGAAAAGGGAGGGAGAAAGTGACATAACAATTAGGTTAAGTGTAACAATGTACTTTGACTGTGTTTTTAGTATTTATTTATGTTTTATCTGACGACGTATCGCAAGATGAAGAAATTTCAACTCCCCCTGAAGATGCTACAATAGTAGCGAAACCAGTCGGTTAAATGACCAATGAAGGATCGCTAGACGAAGGTATTTAATAAATAAATAGTCAAAACACGATCCTTGGGCTAAGATGAATTTATTTAATATAACTTTAAGTTTGACAGCACATGAAAACTCATTGTTATGTTATTTCAGACCAGTGGCATGTGGCCGTTCCACCTGTACCAAAGTTATTTTATTCGGACTATTTACAATACACCCAGAAGCTCTATGTAATATAAATGCCTTTATATCAAAATCATAATATACATATAACATGTGTACAGTGTAAAATACACCAGAGTGAATTTAACTGTACATTGGGATCCTGCAAGCCAGCTGGCAAACATTAATTGAGGTTAATTCTCGTTTTTATTTTATTTAAGTGCTACAAAACAGCTAATGCCTATTACATTATAGCACTAAAGAGAAAAAGCAACATTTGTATATAAAAAAAAAAGAAATAGCAAGATCTTGTTTGTCAGATGCACCACATAACACTGTTTTTTTTTTCAGTTCTAAAAAAAGTCTAATATTCACTTCTTCCAGAAGAGTTTTCAAAGCCGAAACAAATCGATAAAAATGTAAAACAAATGGAATTGTTTAACAAAAAATATATAGCTTAAATAAATATATTATTATAACAAAGAAATAGTATTTATGAATACATAAGAAAATGAAACAAGGAACTATATTAACAGAAAAATTTAATAACAAAAGTAAATATCCAAAAATGTAACAATAAAAATGTAAATAAATTATTGATTGTTCAATAACAAAAAAAATAACAACAAAATAAAGACAACAGTGATTGAGATAAAATTAATTAGGTAGTCTACGGCTATACTTAAACATTTCAATTAAGTAAAAATTGAATGACCTTAAATTATACTGTATATATGTGTGTGTGTGTGTGTGTGTGTGTGTAGCTTTGTTACAATTCAGTACTTTACTTAAATGAACCCGAATGTATATGAGACACGACTTGATACAAAGCACTACTTTGTCTAACATTAAAAAATATATAAAAACAAAAAAAGACGAAAACCAATAATGTTACGTGACTTGATATATTGCACCAACTTACTACATAACCCCCACTTTTCACAAGACGTGACATTACAGTACACCACCCTAGTACAGTAAACCTAAATATACAGTATATATTTATGTATGATACATGACTCGATTCATTAAACCACTATACTCAAATAAACTCCAGTTTATATGAAACGTGACTTGATAGAATACAAAAATAGAATAGAAATAGAACCTTACCCCATAACTTTCCTACTACAGGAAGCCCAGCATATGTGATAAATGAATTGATTTACTGCCCCGTTTTACTACAATATGAAATAATTATATTTATTCCACAGTTAAACATATCGTACAATTAACAACATCATAACTCGGAATGTACACTGCCACGTAGTTACAAGTACAGAAACATTTTCATGTAATAAAATACAAAGATATTTGTATTGATTAACCTTTCCATGCTTAAACAGCTACAATTATTTCTAGTACAAATAACATCATGAAATTTAAATTATACATAAAAATCGAAATAAAAATTTACATAGTTAGATTTACATACATTATTTATAATTTAAATAAAAATAAAAATTCATGGTTTTAGCCACGGAACTGAGTATATGTCTAAATTGGTACAATACCTGTCTATCAGTTCCAAAGAGTTGACATGTTGACTACATGTTTCGGAATAAGTAAAAAAGTGTTTACTTCTTGTTTATATCTTCAGGTCAGTAAAAAAGTGGTTTTAGCTCCATAAGGATTGTCGAGTACATACGACATATTGTACAACATAAATAATGAATGACGACTACGAACATCGGTAGGCACATTCAGTTGTCTACTGGTAGGCACATGGGACTAGGTCTAGGTCTAGGTCCTGGCACGAGTGGCAAAACTATGCTGAGTATTAGTTTCTGTGTAAAAATGGCATTTAAAAAACCTAATAAACTGTATAAATTGTTATATACAATTTATCTATAAACTGAGCCTATCCAAAACTATGTAGAATTTGAAAATTATTATTTACTACTCAAATGTTGTTAAATAAATTAATATCCCTAACTAAAATTGTATTATTTAAAAATATATAATAATTTACATCTTTTCAGTGTTCATACAATTTACAATCAATTATTGTTTTGAAATAATCTTGTGATAGAAAGCACAACCAGCTTCAGCTCTGTAAGTGGCATCATAATAATAACACGTGTTATCATTTGGAATGCTGTAAAAGGATATTTCATCACAATTATTCCAGATTTCACTAAGAAAAATTATGCTGATATTTACGTATTTTAACTAAGTTCCAAAGGAAAAGCATTACATTTTGTCTTTAGATTTATGATACTAAAGTTAGAAACTACAGGAGTAAAAGGAATAGTTTCTAATTGATTCAAGATATTTTAACGGGTCAGAAGCAGCAAGTTAAGATAAAGAATGTTTTAAGCTCAAAACTTCCTGTAACAGCAAGAGTTCCACAGGGATCGGTACTATCAGCGAACCTTTCTTTACTTTTTAAAATTTATTTACTAGATAAAGGTTTTCCTGGTACTCCAAGTGCGTTGGCCGATGACATGGCGCTTTTTTACTCTAAAAAAGTTCTTAATTTAAAAAAAAATATTGAAAATGATCTAGAAATATTAAGAGATTGGTGTTTTTTAAGAAAATGAAAATTAATGTAAGCAAATCTATTGATGTAAATTTTGGTTTCAGGGTTTCGATTTTTATATAGAATTTAAATTTCATAATGTTATATGTGCTCCAGATAAATGTAGTGGTTTAAGTTTTGGAAAGGTTAATCAATATAATGGTACTATATTAAATTTAAAAAACTTTCATATGAAAAACAAACCGATTTCCTCCGTAAAAATTTAAATTATTGTATTAGACTATTTTATTACTAAAACTAATAAAAAAGTAACTAAATAAAACTTTAATGATAAATTATATTTGTATTACGCATTAGTTCATTTATGGCTACAAATTGCTATTCAATGTTGGGGAATTACTTTTAAATATAATATATAAAGATTAGTAATAACTCAAAATAACTTTATCAGAATTATTTTGAAGAAAATGTAAAAGAAAGGAGTTTCCCTTAGTTTCGCCATTTAAATATACTATCATTACGACATCTTTTTATTTTTAATTTCAGGGGATTATTTTACATTATAAGTGGTATATAATATAATAATATATATAATAATATAAATATAATATATTACCTATCTACAGTAAACATCAATATATTCATATAAATAGGTACCTGACTTGATACAATGCAGCAACTTACTTAAATATACTTTATAGCATATATGAAACTTGACTTAATACATTGTAACTCCATACTATAATGAACCCCGTTATATATTATATGTGACGAGATACAATGCTCGAACTTACTACAATAAGCCCCAGAATTTATTGGTACGTGACACTACAATGAAGCCCGTTATATATTATATGTGACGAGATACAATGCTCGAACTTACTACAATAAGCCCCAGAATGTATTGGTACGTGACTTGATACATTGTAACTCCATACTACAATGAACCCCGTTATATATTATATGTGACGAGATACAATGCTCGAACTTACTACAATAAGCCCCAGAATGTATTGGTACGTGACTTGATACATTGTAACTCCATACTACAATGAACCCCGTTATATATTACATGTGACGAGATACAATGCTCGAACTTACTACAATAAGCCCCAGAATGTATTGGTACGTGACTTGATACATTGTAACTCCATACTACAATGAACTCCGTTATATATTATATGTGACGAGATACAATGCTCTAACTTACTACAATAAGTCCTAGAATATACAAGGGAAATGATCTTTTTTATCGCACTAGCAGTTTACTAATGCTTTACAAACTCCTAAGGTTTATTACGGCCTAAAACGTACTTTGAGGGTTTCCCGTGCCCTTCCGGGTTAAAATACTAGACAATTAAGACCTTAATGCACTACTATGAATAGAAATAAATTTATTTACACCTAAAACGTTAAAATTGGTCAAGAAATGAGGAGTTACGTTGGCAAAAAACTGTTTCACATAGCCTAAAGATTATACCGCACTAACAATTACGATCGCTAAACTCAAAACTCCATAGTATATTTAGTCGTTTTGATATATACTTCCGCATACAATAAAACCAAAAATGTTATTATATCTTATCGGTCATATGAACCATATAAGCAATTTGTTATAAAATATGTTTAAATGAACATCATACCTTCAAATGTCATTAACGCTGGTTTTCGACACATTTTTGTAGCTTAGTAAATGTAAGATTTTTGTAATTTTCATCAACATGCATTTTTAGTAACGGCCACGTCTTGTATTTATAGTAGTACCGTGATGTCTTGTCTTGTCACGTCCCATGTATACTGGAGTTTATTGTAGAAGGTGACGCATTGTTTCAAGTCACATACACATACATACTTTGGTTTATTGTAGTAAGGTAGTACACTGTATAGGTAACCTACCTAACCCATTTACACTCGGGTTAGTTGTTAAAAGGTAGCGCATTCTATCAAGTCACGTACCTTTATACAAAAGGTATATATAGTAGGCCTATACAAAAGTCTATACTATAAATGCTGGGGTGTATTGTAGTAAGGCGGTACATAGTCACGTACATATTATATATATACACTTATTATATATATATTACAGTTTACTGTATTAATTTAGTGCATTTAATAAGCTGCATTTTCAACTAACTGACAAGTCTGACACTCAGTTCTCTTCTCTACACAACATCTGAACCTTGACTACCATCCAACATGGACACCCCAGATTTCTCTAGTAGTGTCCACGTTGATGGAAACAACTGAACGAACGTCGTGTCGGTATTAAAATGGACAGAAAACAACTTCTTGCTCTTTTGTTATACAAATAATAATAAAAAAAAAAACTATAAAAATAGTTACTATTGTACTATGAGTACCCATGAAAAGAATAGTCATATATATTTATGGATAGGCTTCCACGGTCGTCACTACCACTAACAAATTCGAGGTCTACATGATTCGACAGCGTCACTGGGCTGTGTACAAACATTGCCTAGTGACGACGTCGAACCCCGAGGACCTAGAATTTGTTAGTAATAGTCATATATTTTAATTACACAAGAGTTAATAACATTATTTAGAAAACATTTGAAAATTATAACCATTTCTTATATTTTTATAAAAAATAATATATTAGTTTGATTGCTTCCAAAATATTTTTAGAATTGATTAAGACCTTTATTGAGCATAACTGAGAATTTTCTTTGAATTTGAATTTATTTGAGGTTACAGTAAAATAGTTTACGCATTGCAAATTGATTGCAACTAACTGTATCGGCCCACTTAACATAACCCTACAAAATGTAATAAAACCTAAGTAACTGTGTTTGGTCTGTGGTTTAACTTAACCAACATAACCTAACCTAACTATCTTAATATAATTCAACGTAACCTAACTAAATAATATAATTAAAAAATGTAACCTAAATGTATACATGTAGGAAACTGCAGGTTATTACCAAATGAACTCTTTATAATGTTATCTAATAAATGAATAGTCAAAATAATTTATCAAAATCTTTTTAAAGTAAAGACGCAGTTCGCGTCATGCATTCTTTGTTTAAATTCATTTAATGTCTCATCCCACAAAAACGTGCCTTCGTTAATTAAATAAATGAGCAATTCGTTCAATATCATGAGCCATATTTAACGAACTGTACAAATATGGCACTGAAGTTGCAGATAGCAGACAACTACACAAAAATTGGTGGCAGTGGTCGTCCGCCCAGCTACCGACGGCGTCATTAAAACGATCGTTAATTTCTTCAGTCTTGTGTGTAACGGGCCATATAGTACAATTTTTATAACCGTACACTCGGCAGTGCACTACTAACCTAAACCAATGAATGCAGTCCAATGAGTTATTCCTGCATCGAGTGACCTAATTTGAGCGAATGTTTGTGAGACGCCCTTTACAATGATACTCTTCCTCGCCCCTCGCTTCTGGAGTCCGAGTATACCATTATAAAAAATGAACTATACTCCCTTGTACCACTGATGTTACATCGTTATCGGTAAAAAGTCCGATCGTTAAAAATGCTGTGTGTTTGTCTCAAGCCTACGGGACACAGGAAGCCCTTAAAGTACGTTTTTTTCAGTCATAAGCACGGAGAGAGATTTTAGTAAGTCAATAACAGCTGTTCAAATGTCAATAAAGACGTTAATGACATTTTAACAGATGATAGAATGTATACAATGATTGTTATAATAATGAAAAGATTATATTAAATATTACAACAATCGGGTAATTTAGTTCACTCACTTTCTGAACTTATTACTTGAGCGATTTTGATGAAATTTTTGTATTCAAAATAATTTTGATTTCTTAGTCGTAACGAAGCTAGATTTTTGAAAGTCCCATATGTTTTTACCCGACACACGGGGGGACACGGTGTTAAAGTTGCAATGTTATTCTTTTGCAGATTAATTTTAATTGATCAGCTGACGGCATAAACAAATATTAAACTGTCCAAATAATTTGTTAAATTAAACATAGAGAGCAGCAAAGGATAATATTAAGTTAATCATAAAAGAGGGAATACACGTCTGTCTGTGTGTATGTTATCATCAGCCGTTAAATAAATTGAAAACATTTGAAATAGGCTTAGTAATAACATTGGTTGTTTATAATTATTACACTATAAATAGAGTGCAAATAAAGGGCAGTTAAGGCCCGATTTCCTAGCTGCCGAATATCGCTACGATTTTACGCTGCGGGTTTTGAAATATCACACTATATTCTCGGCATCTGCGTTTTTCGGCATGAGCGTTTTCCTACACGGCGATGTTAAAGCGGGGAGTGGGTGCGCAGTGCCAGTTGTTCAGTGTGTTTTGGTGGACATAGTTGCAATGCCTGTCCTAAGCAAGTTTAAGAGAAGAAAGATATGTGCTCTTCTGTTATGTTCACTCATGAAAGACTTGGACGATGAAACTGACTTAGTTATCGAACGTAAATTTTGCTTGCGGCAAAAAACAAGCTACTCGGGAGAGGGAAGGTGCATTCAAGCTGCTAATTACCAAACACCTGTTAGACGACGAAACTAAATTCAAAGCATATTTTCGGTTTACGCGTGAACAGTTTTCTATGTTAGTGAGTTTCGTTGAAGAGGACTTGAAAAGTGAGCCATGCAATCGGGTGAGGAGACCAGTTTCACCAGCGGAAAAAGTAGCACTGACTTTAAGGTGGGTATTAAGTAATTTACAAGTTATTAAATTTGAATTAACATTTATTTTTCAAAAAGAAACAGAACTGAAAATATGTTTTACACTGTTATAGTTTATTGGTATTGTCCAGTGTTTACATCAGTCTGTGGAAACGATCCAAATGAGTCGTAATCGTAATGAACGCTGCTTGCAGTACTTGCCGGAGAAGTTGCATAATTAAATGTAGAAAATGAACGGCTCTCTGAGTCCGAGGCAGACGCAGACATCTGATTCTGACGTTCAAACTTACAAACGGTTTGCATTATTTCTAATTTCGTTTGTGTTCTCAATCCAGGGGAAAACCTTTTAACAGTGGCAGCCATACTTTTGAAAAATAGATCAATTTCGTCAGATTCTGGTTCTGGTTCAGTAAGTTTTTCCAAATACTTAGTATACTGATTACGTTCCTCTTCCCGTTTTTTTAAAAAAACTCGTTAGTTCTTTGTCTTGCCTATAACGTTTATTTTTAACCTCTGACATGTTTTGGGAATGAGAGGCATCCTGCTTCCGTTTGTTAGTCGGAGTTGATGTTTCGGGCAGATCATCTTCTCTATCGTCGTCTTCTTCTGAAACTGGATCAACGATGTCCACAGGCAACGTTTGGGTTGTGCTTTGTTCAGGTGTGTTAGAGAAACTTTCCCTCTCCTCTTGAACGTTGTCAAGGAACCGGAGCCTTTCCCAGTAGGAAGGCCTCTTCTTGGCAGCAGCTGCAGATCCGGTACCTGGATTTTTTCGATTTTTCGTTGTCGTTTGTAGTGGTCCTTAATATTCCGCCATAGGTTCTTACATTGGACGCCTAAAACACAAAAAATTCCTTATAATAAATACATTACTAATGATTTGTAATTTGAATGTGTTCATATTAATTTCAATGTGTTCCCGTAGCCTCAAAAAGCTATATGCTCGGGTTTGACCGGTTGTCACGGGTTCACCAATTAGCCTATTAATTATAAACTGTATACCTAAATGTAGCTTATTTAATTTCACGTTTTTTCATATAAATTAAACCTTTTTTGAACCCTATTAAATCTTTTTATTGCGGTCGGAACACAGAAAAACGTTTTTTGAGCGCTTTCTTATGATGAAACCTATTGAAACCCTTTTGTAAGAAGGAAGCTTTGGTGGACGAAGATAAAAGAAATTTCAACTACAATTTATGCAAAGTAAGAAGAGTCTCTGAAAACTGTTTTGGGATAATGTGCAATACGTTCAGAATTTGTTTTACACCCATCAATGCAAAACCAGAAACTGTTGACCTTATTACTATTGTCAGTTGCTGCCTGCACAATTTGCTAAGGGATGAGTTCATATCTAAAAACAATTCCTTAGATACACAGGACTTAACTTACGATCTACCAGTACACAACATGATACCGCTTGCCGGTAGAGGAGGTTTCGCAAAAGCTGAGGGCTTTAAAGTCAGAAGCCGTTTCGTAGAGTACTTCAAAAATAAATCAGCTAGAACCGCTCAGCAACAGTTTCCGTGATTTACAGTGCTAGACTAATAAGCAGTTACTTTTTT
Source organism: Stictocephala bisonia (assembly GCA_035578905.1). NCBI lineage: Eukaryota > Metazoa > Arthropoda > Insecta > Hemiptera > Membracidae > Stictocephala > Stictocephala bisonia. The sequence continues at coordinate 129,450 of JAQJVL010000274.1, read as the reverse complement.
TAATTATTACGTATTTTGTAGTCTATGTTTATAGCAGCAATTCATTTTTCACATGCATCATTAAAATTTATAATGTATTGTTCTCTTAACTGTTTTATTCATCAGTATCCCAACTTCATTCCATGTCCTATCTCTTTTAAAAATGTTCTTGAACTCTGCACAACTAGCATTCCACAACAATTCATGGCCAGCAACCAGCTCAATCAATTGTTCGTCCTCCGACGTTGAAAACTTCACTTGATTGGCCATAGTATGTAAAACACTGCAAGCACGATCAACAAACGATCACTGTACAGTCGCAAAAACAACCTGCCAACACTTCTACCTCGCTACGGGGTGCGGGACAGACTGCTCTGGGAGCAGTCGCCCGTCTCGCATCGCACTGCGACGTACAGTCCCTGCCGAAATCGGCAGCTAGGAAAATGACTGTACCCAGTCTTGTGTGTTGAGTCGGTGCCGAACACCGCAGCGTAAAATCGTAGCGATATTCGGCAGCTAGGAAATCGGGCCTTAAGTGAGCTCCTGTGTAAATGAATTTAAGTAATATGATTTTACTTAGTCCAGTTTAAATACTAATGTTTGAAGTCAAAGCCGAGGCGTCAAGAGTGCAGCGAGTGACAGGGTTGGCATGCTAAGCGTGCAGGGGTGTCCCCTAGTAGATCTTAAAAGGCTATAAAGAGTAAGTTTGGTCGATTCAGAACATACTAACCAGAACAAATTTTCTTTAAAGTACAGCTAATCCCAGACTTAAAAAACTTCTTTTCATACAACAATGATCTGGCTGGACATTCTTTGAAAAAACAATCAATTATTCGGTATCATGGATTTCAGTATTATTAAGGCTTTCAAATTTATTCTAACTAAAGAAATTTGTACTCTCAACTTTTTTACAATACTGTTATACCTCCCTTTTTTGATTTAACAATTATTCATGCGTTCTTTTTTTTGTTATAACTATAGGAGTAACTTGATTAGACCTACATACAGGTTTAACACTAGTTTCAGGTAAGTCGTAAGTTGAAAGTCTAATATAGCTAAACACTTTCTGAACTATAGTCGACTTTTGAATAAAATATATGACAATTTAGATATTCTAAAAGTTTGTAAGAAGGGTAGGATAATGAATGCTTTACCATTTACCAAATCTTCTCCTCAGCAATCGTTAAGATTGGGGAATCGTCAGTCTTCTTTTTTGAAGATCTGATGTAGTGTATTTGTATGAATGTCTGTATAGTAGCACTGTGAGCAGTGTGAGTTATTTCTGCATAGTTAGGCAATTCAAATTCAAATTCATTTATTGACAAAATGCATACATTACAGACATTAAAACCCAATTACAATGTTGCATTAAAATAATACAGTGTATAAATATCGAGGAATGTAGTCTTTCAAGAATCACTTCACAACTTACAGAAAAGCAAACAACAAATAATAAATATATTAAACTTGCAAACAGACGAGATTATGCTCGGTCAAAATTTATTAGGTTATTTAATCATTACAACAAACTAAACATATAAAAAGTTGGTTAATAAATATTTAAATAAGATATTACAAGACAATTATTCTGCACATGCTCAAATAAAAACGTACAATTAAAATATGTTGAAATTAATAAATTACAATGCCGTTAATTAAATCAATAAAAAATGTTACAATAAATTAATTTTACAATATACTAAATTAATGCATACTGGCGTTTACAGCTTTTAAAAAGTTGATTAACGAATAACTAAAAATATCAACATTTACGGAAAGCGAATTGTGTAGCCTAATCATAACATTGAGTGGAGAGTTAGCAGACAGGTTGGTACGAGAAAAGCGGGGAGTGAACAACACACGACTCCTTGTATTGGGCCGAGGAACATTGAATTGTAGTTTTGACAATAGAGCCGAGTCGTCGAGCCCACCACCCACAAGCTTATGCAGGCAAGCCAACATAGCCACCCACCTTCCGCCTCACACTCAAGAGTCTAAATGAAATATCGATAGTAGCTCCGAATATGGAATCACTGTTGTGAAGTGACCAAATTCCTTGAAATACAAAAACCTAAAAAAAATTTTCTGAACATTCTCAACCATATCTGAGAGGTAAGCGTATGCTGGCATCCAAATAACTGAACCAAATTCTAATCTAGATCGTACTAAGGAGCAAAATAGAAGTTTGACTAAATTGGTATTTTTTAAGAAACTAGTAGATCTACGGATAAAGCCTAGAACCGCAAATGAAGGTTTACACATAGATATAACATGATTAACAAAGGTAAATTTATCATCAAACGTGATGCCCAGATCTTTAATGGAATTATTGGATGCCAGTTGAACGCCACCCATATTATAATATGAGTAAACTATATTTTTGTCAAATCTTTTGGAAAAACGAATAACAGAACACTTATCCAGATTAAATTTTAAATTATTGGAACTCCATTGAAAGAGGTTGTCTAAATCATCTTGTAACTGCATACAATCAGAAACACGCGATACTTTTGAAGATTTTTAGATCATTTTATTATTACACATCATAGTTATTACATCAAAAATTGACAATTTTTTATTGATGATGTGATATTATCTATGAAAATAATAAACAGAAGTGGCCCTAAATTAGACCCCTGTGGAACTCCAGACTCGGGATGGAAATTGAATGAAACAGCTCCTTCATAAGAAACGTACTGAATTCTTCTGGATACGTAGGACGCAAATAATTTTATTAAAGAAGAAGATAAACCAAAATAATGTAATCTTGAAAGCAATGTCAAATTATCCACTTTATCAAACGCTTTCGCAAAATCTGTATATATGACATCTACTTGACCACCCTTATCCAAGGCAGGTATACAGAATTCACTAAAATTTAACAGATTAGATGTTATTGATCGGCCAGGAAAGAAACCATGCTGATGAGGACTAATAAAACTTTTTACGTGATAAAATAAACTATTGTACAGTATGGACTCGTACACTTTGGCAGGAGTTGACAAAATTGATACAGGCCTATAATTTCGTATTTCACATTTCTGGCCTTTCTTAAAAATAGGGGTAACTTTTGCACGTTTCCAAACAGTAGGAAATTGAGAGTTTGGATCTTCATAAAATTCTTCTATATTATATTGCTTTATCGAGGAGATAATTTTTTTATGTTTTTAAAAAAGTGCTAATCTTTGTTATTAATTTAATATGGTTAGGTATAAGATTATATAAAATTATACGCATATAATATGAGGTCGTGCTGGTTCTGTGAAGTCTATGTTGATTTATTTATTAAGTTATGTTCGTGGCAATCTTTTCTAGTAATTTGATTAGGCCTATGGTTTTTAATGAATTTAATGACCTCAAAAATGTATGACGATCTGAATGTTAGGATGTTGTTGGATTTGAATAAAGGTCTGTAGTGCTCTTGGTAGTGGGCCTCCTCGATTATCCTGATAGCTTTCTTTTGTGAGATGAAGGTTTTATTATGTTGGGTAATACACAGCTGAGCCCCAGGCTATTATTCCATAGCTTATTTGGCTTGCAGAGTGTGTGTGGTATGCTGTTAGAGCTATTTATTTGTTTTTGTTTTTATAATTCTTCTGAGTGCAAATAATATAGTTGATAGTTTGCTATGCAAATTTTCCAAGTGTGTGCCACTGTAAATGTTTATCTATTTCGATTCCCAACGATTTTGTTGTTTCTTTAAAGCAGATTTCTTATGTAGAGGCCAGTTCTGTAGTTATATTGTTTGAGATATTGAAAGTGATATGAACTGTTTTATTTGTTTAACCGTTATTATGTTTAAGTTGTATCGTCGGAAAATATGATACATATGTTGTTCTGCAGGTGATCAGGAAAACTATTTATGTATACTTAGAATAATAACGGTCCGAGTATGAAGCCTTGGGGTACGCCGTAGAGGGTTTCTTTAAGTTCAGATCTAGTTTTGATATTCCATTTGCTTTTGTGACTTATATTTGTGAGATAATATTGAATCCAATGAAGCACTTTACCTGAGATGTTTAAATTTAATTATTTATTAGTAGATTGTGGTCTAAACTGTCGAAAGCCTTCTGTAGGTCTAGGAATATTTGGTTTCCCAGATAGTTATTATGGAATCACAGAGCTGTCCCAGAGCTGTATTTATAGATTTTCCTCGTATAAATCCATACTGGTTTGGTGACTGGGAGTTTGTGGTTTCTACAATTTTTTTAGTTGTTGATTTATGGATTTCTCAAGGTATTTAGAAAAAGTTGGTAGTAACTATATGGGGTGATAATTTTCGATAGCATGGGGTTTACCTTTCTTAAATTTTGGACATACAGTGGACATTTTCATTGCTTGTGGAAATGTTGCTTGTTTAATTAATTGATTTATTCAATATATGAAGTAGTGGTTCGAATAGTTCAGCTTGGCAGTATTTAACAATTTTATTAGAAATGTTGTCTGATCTACAAGAATTTTTGGGTGGAAGACTATAGGAAATGTTTTCAAGTTCAGTTCTAGTTATTTTTGAGAATTTATCTAATTTTGGTTTTAAGGTGTTGTCAATTGTCAGGCTTTGAGGGGATTGCTGGTGTGTTTGTTTGTCTAGGATTGATTTTCCTGTGTTAATAAAGTAACCATCAAATTTGTTACATATTATTTGTGGTTTTGATAGGATATTTTTTCCTGATTTCAGTTTAATTTTTTGATTTTTTAGACTTGAGGTCTGAATGTCTCTATTTATTGTTTTCCAAATCTCTCTATTTTTGTTTTGAGCTTCTTTAATTTTATTAACGGTATTTTGAGATTGAAACTTTTTTATATATAGGTCATAGTTTTTCTGGAGTTTATTTAAAGCTTGTTTGTCTTAATGCAAGAACTTTATTTTGTTGCATGAAGTTTATTTTGGGCTAATGAGACTGCTGTTTTTAATTTGGTAGCTGTGTTGTCCCAGAATTTACCTATGGGTTTAGAGCAGAGGGTCGTGTAAGTTAGGGGCATTATGGATTCCATTTCTTAAGTAAAAATCCTTATAAAGTTGTCATTTGTTTATCTACTGTCTGTGCCTGGTAGATACATCTTTCCAATCTTGTAAAATAAGTTTTGATTTTAGTTCTTTTCGATTTTCTTCGGAGATTCTTTTAAGAGGGGTGTTTTTTGTATTGTGTGATTTAGCAAGTTAAAGCTCACACCTAGGTGGTCAGAGAGTGTATTTTTGTATGTATTTATTACTGTCAAATCCGAGTGTAGGTTTGACATGCAGACGCCAATACTGTTGATAGTGGTTGGGGTCACTATAGTGAATTGAATGTCTCCAATATCAATATTATGTTCATGAAAACAATTTTTTAATTTTATGAAATGGGATTTTGTTTCTGTAGGATGTTGGCATTTAGATCTCCCATTACGATATTATTTTTTATTTGTAAATTTTGATAATAATTTATCTAAATTTGTTAAGAAGTTGTTCAAGTTTTGACAAGGGGATCTATAAGTTACGATGATGATTAGGTTTACTTTTTTATTTATATAGGTACTATTTCTGATAGTATTTTCTGGCTAACATTAGTGGTGTCTAATGTGTCTGCTGCATTTGCAATTTCTTCCTTTAAGAGTATGGCTACCCCTCCCCATTTATGTTTTGTACTACAAAAACTAGTTTTTTATACTGTATTTACCAAAGTTTATTGAGTTTAGTTGTTTTGGGGTTAGGCGATGTTCACATATAATTAATAGGTCTATATCTGGATTTATAGGGTGGATCTCAAATTGGAGTTTGTCTATCTTATTTTGTAGGCCTCGTTGGATATTTAATTGGAATATTCTCAGGCCTATGTTTTTAATTGTTTTTGGTTTTTGTTTTGATGTATTGTGGGGAAAGGGTAGGGTTGATTTATCCTACAGTGATTTCCTTTATTCTGCTTGGCTGTCTTATTATGTTTGTTTAGTAGGATTATAGTCTTCACTCTCATGGTTCTCCTCATTGGATCTAGTCATAGAGATATCTTGCAGTTTTGTTGTTTCGGACTTGTTCAGGGTTTCCATGTCCACGCAGCTGGTTTTGCTATCATCCGTGCCCAGTTTCACTTTCTGTTTTATTATGTCTGCCAAGGTAGTGGCACCAAGTTTGTTTGGGTGGATTTTGTCAGTGCCAAAGCAATTGTACATCGTTGCAGGTGAAGTGTCGATATATATCGCCCAAAGTTGAGTGTACATATACTTAAGTGCGTCATTTGCGTCCGTGACATACTTATCACGAGTGTCTGCCCTTGGAAGAATTCCATTTACAAACAATTATGTATTTGCATCAATAGTGTGCCATATTGGTCACATTATATGGTTTGGGATTTTAGCTTCAACAATGTTGTTTGACCCTATATTTATTATAACTTTAGGAGGGAATTTTGACACCTGACTTAAGTACTGACTAACATTTCTTAGTTCAGCACTAGGCCTAACCATTGTGTCAATATCTAGACTACAGTTTGTTTTTAGGATACTGGCTGCCAAACTGAGTGTAGAGTCTCCTATCAGTGGGGCTTCGGAAGAGTGACCTTTAATAAGCGGGATTTGTCTAGTTTTCTTAGGAGAGGATCCGTTACGGTGTATTTTATTTATGGAGTCATTTGCATTATTCAAAGGTGTTTCTACATTGTTGTTAATGGGTCTTAGTTGAATTATTTTAAAAGGAGTATTTATATCATTATAATTTAGAAGAGTTCTAGACTGGTCTAGTGTGGATTTTTCAGGGTTTGTTGTGTTAGAAGTATCGTTAAAGTAGCTGCAAATAATGTATTCTAATTTAAATATAACTACCATCTTTTTTACTACTACTTGAGGTATTCTGGCATTTTTTCCTTTTCCTCGCTTATTTGTTGTTGTAGGTCCTTAATGTCCTTCATCAGCAGTTCTACAACTTTATTTAGTTGTTCAGTCCTGTCGTCTTTTTTAGTATTATTGCCAATGTCGGGACCTATGTCTATATTGTTTGTTTCAAGTGTGAGGCTTTGAGAGGTTTTCACTGTATCTGTATTTACAGATGGTTTAATTAAACACGTCTTACAGATCCAAGAGAATTAAATTTGCCATTTAATATTTTTTGTACTGTTTCTTGGTGATTCCTGCACACTAGATATGGAACCATCTTTGATAGTCGCACTCAATTACTTCATGGGTTTGTTCAACATTTTAATTACAAATATCACAAGAATAGGCAGGGTCCATTGATTTGATAGGTTATGGCTAATTGGGAGGATTCAAGGTTTAGATAGGGTGTGGTGGTGGTTTTGTTTTGTGAGTCTTTTGTTTCCTGTATTTATTTATAATTATTGGTTTGGTTTTTTGTCATTTAATAAAATTAATTTTTGATTTTGTGGTTTGATTTTTATTTATTTATTTATATGTTTGTTTTAGTTTGGATTTTCCTGTAGTAACTGTAATTTAAACAATTTAGTGGTTTATTGTGATGTTTTAGCTAATAGACTAAAATAGATTTATTTTACCTTCCGTCAAACAGTTCACAGCGTGTGATGGTGATACACTACATGTTTCGCCGTGAATACGGCATCTTCAGGTTGAAGAACATAAATAAGTCCAAGTGGGACGCGTCACAAATTAATTAAAACTTAACAAACACAGTTCACACATGAGGAAAACAACGAACATTAAAACTTTCGGTAGGCCTACCACAAACATTTCATGGTCCACGGCGTGACCGGGAAGCAGACTGGAAACAATTCAGTTGTTACTCCTCCCACCACACTTCTGTTATCAGTAGGGCAATGGTCGATTTATTTAGGTTTACTGCTTAGAGACATAATTGTGTTGAAAATGGAATGAGTTTTAAATTTTAGTTTTTCGTTAAGTATGGAATCTTTGATATCGTTGTTGCACAAACTTCTGTAAATTTCAAATTGTTCCAGGGAGTCTAATTTGCCTCTTTGGTGCAGATATGTAAAATAGCTAAGTCAGTATTTAATTCGGCCATGTTTGTTTTTTGTCGACCAAGTGTTGAGCAAAGGTTGACTTTTGTTTGTCTGCTCAGGCGTCAGGGCGGTGTTCCTTATAGTTCGTCCCGTTTGTCCGATATAAAAATTGTGACAGTCCACACAAGAGATTTTATAAACGCCGGATTTATCAATTTTGTTTTCGACAGACTTTTTAATGACAACGTATGTTTTGTTTTATTTGTAGTTCTGAAAACAAATGAAAGGGCCATGTTTTTTGAGGCCCCTCTTTAGGCTATTCTGGATTAAATGGTTATATTCCACACATACGTATTTATTTTCTTGGGGTCCCGTAACTAAAACTTTATTATCTTTATTTTGGTGTATTTGTGTTTGGAAACGATCCTGTCGACTATACTGCTTTCATATCCGTTAGAAATCGCTATATGTTTTATTAAGTTTAATTCGTTATTATAATCAGTAGTTAATCAAGGAAAATATAGCATTCTGTGATTGAGGCTATTAAAAGCAGCAAGTTTCTGTGACTTGTATGGTAGGAAGTAGCATGTATTGTTTGGCTTGAAGTTACCGGCTTCCTGTAAATGCTATAATGGAACCTGTTGTCTTTCTTTTCTATTGTTATGTTTAAAAAAGCCATTTTAGAACTATTAAATCTACTGAAATAAGTGTTCAAACAGAATAATTTCACATTTGGAGGCAAATATTACTCCCAACCGGACGGCCTAGCCATAGGTTCGCCATTATCTGGTATATTATCTGATATTTATATCAACTACATCGAAAACTGGCTTAGCTATTTTACATATCTGCACCAAAGGAAGCAAATTAGACTCCCTGGAACAATTTGAAATTTACAGAAGTTTTAGCAACAACGATATCAAAGATTCCATACTTAACGAAAAACTAAAATTTAAATCTCATTCCATTTTCAACACAATTATGTCTCTAAGCAGTAGACCTGGATAAATCGACCATTGCCCTACTGATAACAGGTGGGAGGAGTAACTTAACTGAATTGTTTCCAGTCTGCTTCGAGTCACACCGTGGACCGTGAAATGTTTGTGGTATGCCTACCGAAAGTTTTAATATTCGTTGTTTTCCTCGTGTGTGAAGTGTGTTTGTTAAGTTTTAATTTGTGACGCGTCCCATTGGGACTTATTTGTTTTCTTTAACCTGAAGAGGCCGTATTCACGGGGAAACATGTAGTGTTATCACCATCACACGCTGTGAACCGTTTGACGGAAGGTAAAGTAAACCTATTTTAGTCTATTTACAACAGTTCAGGGGCTACAAAATGGATTTTAATTTTGTCTAATTTTATTTTATTAATTACTAATAATTTATTGAGATGTTTAATTCTATAAGAGCTATTATAATATATTTTGCCACATACTGAGAGTGGATGGAAAGAAAAGTAATTTAGTGCTCACAGTTTGGTTGGAGTTTGACGTCTGCAGGTCTGCTTTGTCTGACAGTTGTCTCGCTGACCAGTCTGGGTAGAACTCTGGTGGTCTTCTTCTTTGATGTGCTTCTGGCAGCTTATATTTTACGAAGTATGGCGACGCCATCGTTTAGGTGTTTTTCAAATAAAACAAATATTGTACTTTAGAATAATAAGTATTTAATTATGAAATTAAGAAGTGACTGAATATTGTACATAGACTTAGGAAGCCATATTGTGCCGGAGTCTCCTTAAGTGGAAAAGGCATTAACTAGATGTACAGTCTAATACAAAATAAGTCTAGAGTAATAAGTACAGTCTCTTAAACATATTGTATAAATTCAAACCATCAATTTCATGTAGTTATCTCTAATATTCCAAAAAGGTTTTACAATATCCTCTTGGGATTTAAGATCAGGCCATTTGGAAGTAAAATAATGCTTTAAGCATTTTAAACAGTTATCTTTCTCAGTTTTTACTTTAAAGAACTTAAGTTTTTCTTCAGAAATTGGTAATGTACTTGACATATTACATTTTCATCAATATGATCTATTTAATCTGTGATTGTTATTGGTAAAGGGGCTCTAGAGAGGGTATCTGCTATGAACATTTGTTTACCTGGTTTGTACTTAACAACTAGGTCATCTCTCTGAACTTTAAGTAACATATTTTGTAATATTAAGGGTGTTGAAATTATAGGTTTTTTTTAATAAACACTCTAAAGCCTAATGATCAGTTTCAACAACAACGTTTCTTCCAAAAATATATTGATGGTAGAGAGAACAACCAAGCACTATGGCTAGCATTTCTTTTTCAATCTGACTATATCTTACTTGGGTTTCTGTCAAGGCACGAGAAGTATATGTTATAGGTTTATTATCAGATAACAGAACAGCACCAACAATCTGAAAGAACAAGTTCAGTAACACAGGTGGACTTACTAACAATTGCTTTCATGTGTTAAAAGCTGCTTATTGGTGTTTATTCCAATAAAAGATTGTACCCTTACATAAACATTTTCTGAGGGGTGCGGTAACAGTTGAATACTTTGGTATGAACTTGTGGACAAATGATTTGTGGTTCCAATGAAACCTCTATTAATCTTTACAATTTGGCATATCTTGTATGGCTAAAGTTGCTGAGGAGTCTGGTGATATGTCTTTACTTGAAAATTCATGACCTACAAATGTAACTGAAGGAAACAAATTTACATTTTTAAAAAGTTGAATTTAATGCCGTGTTTTTGCAATATCTAGTACTTGTCTTTGCCTTCTATCGTGTTCTTTTTTATAAGGTGCACTAATGGAAATATCATCTACATAGTACTGAAAGTGCAAAGTTTGCTACTACTTTCATCTAAGTTAATCATTCAGAATGCTGAGTTTACATCAAGTACAGAAAATAACTTAGCATTAGTAAGCTTGGATGTAATTTCATTTACAGCAGGTATCTGGCTGTGAGGCCGTTTAATGTACCTATTAAGGTTTCTTGGATCAAGATATATTCTAATGCCAGAGTTTTTTTTATTTATCAGCACAATTATATTGACCCATTCAGTAGGTTCACTAACCTTTGTAATTATTCTTAAAGATTCCATTCTAGCTAACTCTTGTTTCAGTGGATTGAGTAACGCAAATAGGACTCGTCTGAGTGGTTATATTTTAGCTTCATAATTACTTGCTAACTCCAAATGAACAACATCAGGCATAGAACCTAACTTTCCATCAAACAATATTTTATAGTTATAATTTATATTTTTTGTAACACTATTTACTAAGTCACCATCTACATTATAATTGTTGCTTGTAACATCATTTTGCACTAGCTTAAATCCAATGGTCTTGTTAGTCACTCAATAGAGCGACTAACAAGACCAAAGAACTGCCCTAGAATTGGCGAACAGTTACAATCAGCAATTACAAAAGTTATGCTATACACTTTATTTCTAAATGTACAATAAAGGTCACACTTTCCGACTACTGAAACCTTTTCATCTGTAAATAAGGTTAATGTAACTAAAGCATTTTTAACCAACGATTTTGGCAAGCCTAAATTGTTAAAAGTTGAAAATGACATTAGGTTAGTTTGAGCTCCTGTATCTAGCTTAAATTTAACATTTTGTTTATTAATAATCAAATTTTCAGCCCATTCATTGGAACATTCATCATTATTTAATGAACCAATATTGAATAATTCATAATTACCAGTAAATTGATTTTGATCATTTACCTGTTCATTTCCACTATTAATCTTTTTACTTTGAAATAGAGACATTTGACATGAAGAATAAAAGTGATTCTTTTCTTACATTTAAAGAAAATTACACTATAAGTAGGACATTTGTTAATTGGGTGATTTTTACCATAATATCTGACCACAATTAGCTGACATTCTTAGGTTTAGGCTTAGATTTAGGTTGTGTTGCAGATGTCTTGAGTTTGAAAGTTTGATGACTTAGGCCTATTTAGTGATGGGTTTTGCCATGTACTTCTGGAACTTGTTGAATTACCGGGAGGTTTAACTTTAACTTGGGATATTTCTGAACTGTCTAATTCTTTTACTTGAAGTTGAGATAGTTTTGCATATTTCTAGCGCTTTGTCAAACTTTACCCCTTCTTCCCTTAATATACGTTCGTTTATGTGTTGATTGTTTGCATTCAGTCCGCATATGAGAACATCTTCAACTAAATCTTCCCGCAGAGTAGAAAATTCACAAAATAAACTTTGATTAACCAAATCCGTAGCAAAAGAGTCTATTGATTCATCAGGAAGTTGTTTTCTTGTTAGAAATTTGTGACGTTCTACTGTTGTCTTCTTTTTTGGTAAAAACTGATTTTTAAATTGTTCAACAAGCAAGGAATATTTTTTCGCATCTTCTTCTGTGAGATTAAAGGAATTATAAATGTATAAACACTGTTTGACCTAGACAGTGCAGAAGTAATGCACATTTCCTAGTATCTTTTTCTTTGTCCAAACCAGTTGCCACAAGATATATGTCGAACCTCTGGTACCTTTGTGACCAATTTTGAGACACATTTCCATTAATATTTAAGGGACCTATTTGAGTTGTAATTCCAAAATTATTTACTGCCTCTAATTTTTTCAGCATTGCATTTATAAGTGGATACCCTGGTAATTTAAATTGTTCAATACTCACGTTCGGTTGTAGGCTACGTTGAGTTTAAATTATTTACTAATCACTTCACAACTGAAATTAAATGAATTTGATATAGAGGGCACCATGTTTAGGTGTTTTACGAATAAAATACATATTGTAATTTAGAATATTAAGTATTTAGTTATGAAATTAAGAAGTGACTGAATATACATAGCCATAGACTTTGGAATCCATATTGTGCCGGAGTCTCCTTAAGTGGAAAAGGCATTAACTAGATGTACAGTCTAATACAAAACAATTCTAGAGTAATGAGTACAGTCTCTTAAACATATTGGATAAATACATTTTATCAACAGCCATATTAAAAAAAGCTTATTTTGCCAAAATTCATTTTACGTAAATATTATCCACTACAGTTTTTATGTTTAAGTTGAGCTACAAAAATTAAAATTACTTGGAAAGCATAGGCATTAATTTACAGTCACTACAAAAGTTATACAATGTCTTGTAAAAACCTCAGGTGATAGTCCTATGTCTTGAGTATGGCGTCTTCAGTTTTCCGAAAGTTGGGTAAGAGTTATTTTATTAGCTTAGTAAGAGTTATTTATTTATTTTTTTTTTATGTAAAGATCGTGATAAACTAATCGTGATAATGAGTGAACAGGTTAATTTTGATTCCGAAATAGTTTTTAATCATGTATTTTCAGCGATTAAAAGAATAGAAGTAACAGCCAATAGGAATTAACCAATAATATCACTGCAGTCGCCATTTTGACGATTCCAGCCAATAGGATCACTTAGTCGTAGGCCTATAAATAGAGTTGTTGAACACCATTTTCCATTCCTTTGTGAGTCCCTATGTTCTGAAAAAGGTGAGCGTTGTTCACCGATATCGAGCACCATAATATTTGTTCACCAAGGATCAATTCTCGGACCACTACTATTCCTAGTTTACATAAACTCATTCCCCCAACACCTAGAACACAACCAAAACTGCATCATGTTCGCCGACGACACTACAATATTATATTCAACAAACAATGAAGACAACAAAGAAGAAAAAACGAATCTCATAATTCAAAGAGCAATAAACACCTGCAAAGAATTAAATCTCAAAATTAACATTCCAAAAACAATAAACATAAACTTCAGAAACAACAACAATAACACAGGCCCCGAACCTAACCCAAAAAACAACGCAACAACACACATAGCAACAGCACTAAGCACTAAATTCCTAGGGATAACAATAGACAACACACTAAATTGGCAACAACACATAGATAAACTACAATCTAAACTATCAACCGCTTCTTACGCAATAAAACGAATCAGACAGCTAACAAATAAAAAAACAGCCATCATAGCCTACCACGCACTATTTGCTTCCCATTTGCGTTACGGTATCGTCGCATGGGGATCAGCTAGCGAACAAGAAATTCAAAAAATACTGATTATCCAGAAAAAAACCATCAGAACAATAAACAAATTACCATTTAACGACCATTGCAAACCCTATTTCATAGAAAATAAAATTTTAACTCTAATATCCACATATATTTATGAAACAATAATCCTGTGAATTTTGTACTTGTATTGTAATATATTTGTGTTGTGTGACGTTCAATTGTACTGTGTATGTACCAACACGTATTATGCTAATTAAAAACCTATTTGAAGGTCTGTGTCTCGCTGGACTTTATATGTTCAATGGTAATCTGAATGAGTTATATTATTTTTTAATTATTTATCAGCTGGTAAATAAAATAAATAAATGAAATGAAAACCTTTGAAATAAGGTAAGTAATGCCATTGGGTGCTTTTATATAGGCTATAAATAGGTTGGAACTGAAGTGCTGTAAGTGAACTACTGTAAATGAATCTCATATCAACTTTCCTAAATTCCACTTAAATCATCCACTAATATTTTTAGTCAAAAGTCACGTGCCGTGGCCGAAAGGTACAGGGGTGTCCTCTAGTCTTTTAAGTACCAGTCGATGTGTCATAACAGAACGTCAAACTATTTCCTGTTTGTTAAAAGGCAGTAAATGTTGTTGCATTTTATTTCAATTATTTTTGTGTCAGCTATTTATTGTTTTCATTCATTAAGTATTAAAGTTATTTTGTACTTAAATAAAGTGGGAAAATATTTCATGAGTTGTAAAATACGAACATTTAGGTTTATATCCTTGAAACAGCTTTATTTATTCCGAATCTTTAATGTTACTACTCATGTTTTGTCGTGTTTATTTAACTGAATTTAAGAATCAAATGAAATATTTTATTTGATTGTTCAGTTAAATAAACACACATAAATGAATAAACAAACAAAAATACCACAATGTATTGTTTAGTAATGAAATATAACAGACGCGAGTACTTTATTACAAATAAAGTATGCAGTACAAGTAAAAATAATATTAATAATTAATACATGGTAGATACATTTTTTAAAAATAAATACTTTTATATTAAATTACTTATTAAAGAAAACGTGAACTACTGACCTAGAAGAAACATAATGGAGACTGAGACTTGGTAACTGTTTAAAACGGGTGTTTTACACCCTCCAGGAACAAAACTGACATTTTATGGGCCACTTAAACGTGCCCTCCGTTCCAAGGGCATTACGGCCTAACCTTGGCGCATGTCTGACCTTTACGAGGGTAGGCTAACTACTTAGCGCGTAAGTCATGTCAGCTGAGCGGTGAAGAGTTGATTAATAGGCGTAACATATTTGGTTAGTGGTTTACGTATGGTATTTAATTATATCTAATTATTCGAAAACTCATTGATACCTCTTAAATTAACCAAAAAAGAATAATATTTTTTAGATAAATATTAAGTTCTTTATATAATAAAGTGCTGTTAATTTGCGTAATATAGTAATAAATGTGACTGTTGTAATATACGAGGTGTGGCTATTAAATAGTAATAATCTTTATTCCTTTTCGTTTTGTACATGTGAACATGAAGAACAACTTAAATAACGAGACTGTCGTTGTAAAAAGTTTTATTCTCATTTTATACATAATTATTTATAATCGCCTTCAATATACACCCCTTCTCTATCCCTGCAACGCTCCATGTGAATTTTCCATTGTTGGAAACCGTGCTGAAAGTCATCTTTTGTCAACTATAATAATAATAATGTTTTATTTTCTCATTTTATACATACAAAGATAAAAAATCAAACATAATTGTACTCCCAATGCTGCCTTCCTATACAAGAAATAGATAGATACAAATAAATATATACACACATACATGATTTAACATGTACATACAACTACCCAACCTGCAGCTGTATCATACATATGTTTAGTACCATTTAAATGTAAATCTATTGAGAAAGTAAATAGGGCCCCTTAGCACAGATCTGTTTTGGGGTTACATTACAAGAATAATATTTCAACAAAAAGACCAATGCAGTAGCAAACAAATAAAACAATATTCCTAATCTTCCTTACAGTAATATTCAAAAGTATTTACAACAAATATATACTATGTTAAACTAAAAATATTCCTGTTAATAAATAAAATAAGTTGCTCACTGTAACTCCTTTAGTACTCGCTTTCTCTTTAACAGCTTCTACGGACTCAAATCTTGTTCCTTTTAATACAGATTTCACCTAAGGGAACAGATAGAAGTCACATGGTGCCAGGTCTGGCGAGTAAGGTGGATGCTCTAACACTGGGATGCTGTGCTTGGCCAGGAATCTCTTGACAGATAACGTGGAATGAGCTGGCGCATTGTCTTGGTGGAAAATCCATGATTTTTCCTTCCACATTTCCGGTCGTTTTTTTCTTATTCTTTCTCGCAGATTGCCAAGTACCTTAAGGTTGATGTAGATTGATTGTTTGACGTTCAGGAACCCAGTAAAGATACACAATCCTATGAATATCGAAAAAATCATCATTGCTTTAAATGTTGACTTGCTCATTCTTGCTTTTTTTGGTCTCGGTGAAGTTGGAGTCTTCCAATGCATGGATTGGCGCTTTGTTTCCGGATCATACGTAAAAAAACAGGATTCATCACATGTTATTACCTTTTCCAATAGATTTGGGTCATTTTTAATGGCATCCAAAATGTCAGTACAAACATTTTTGCGAGTTGCTTGTTGTTCAAACGTGAGAATTTTTGGCACCATTTTGGCACACACCTTTTGCATGTTCAAATTGTCATGTAAAATTTGCCATACACATTCTTTATCATTGTTTACAGTTTCAGATATTGCACGAATACTCAATCGACGATCAGACCTAATCAAACTAGCAACTTTTTCGACATTGTCACCCGTTTTTGACGTTGAAGGGCGACCTGGACGCGAATCATCTTCAACGTCTTGTCGGCCATCTTAAAACGTTTTAACCATTCTATACTCGTGCACGGGATAAACATTCAGTGCCGTACACTTCTTTCAGTAAATTATAAGTTTCTGTAGCGGTTTTTCCAAGTTTGAAGTGAAATTTAACAACAATTCGTTGCTCTATTATTACACAAACATTTTTTTGCCAAAATAAAATAACAACGTTAACGGAAATGAAGGTTATGACTAAACCGTGTTACTTACGCAAATGAGGTTAAGAAAATTTTGAAAAGAAAGCTTCACACTAAACAGCTGACAGTCAATGGCGGATTACTCATCTGCACTTTTGCCACCGCAACGTCAGTCTCGTTGTTTAATAGCCACACCTCGTACAGTATATATATATGTTTGATATTTATGGCAGCTCTTGCACATCATGATGGGTTGATGTATATACGTGGAAGGTTGGATGGACACCAAGAACCTTAAATACAAGGGAGGGGGTGGTAGAAAACTATGAACCTTATACACAAAGAGGGATGTGGTAGGGAACCATGAACCTTATACACAGGGTTGGAGGAGGTAGGAAACCATGAACTTTTTATACACAAAGGAGGGGTAAGAAACTGTAAACCTTATACACAAGGAGGGGAGGTGGTAGGAAACTATGAAACTTTTACAAAAGGAGGAGGTGGAGGAAGCCATTGGAACCTTATATACGTGGGGGGGGGGAGGAGGGTGGTAGGAAACCATGAATCTTATACACAAGGTGGGGGAGGTGGTAGGAAACCATGAACCTTATACATAAGATGGGGGAGGTGATAAGAAACCATGAACCCTATAAACATGGGGGGAGGTGATAGGAAACCATGAACCTTATACGCAAAGAGGGAAGGGGTAGGGATCCATGGACCTTATACACAAGGAGTGAGATGATAGGAAACCCTGAACCTTATACTCAAGAAGGGAGGTGGTAGGAAACCATGAATCTTATACACAAGGTTGGGAGGTGGTAGGAAACCACTAACCTTATACACAAGAGGGAGGTGATAGGAAACCATGAACTTTATACACATGAAGGGAGGTGATAGGAAACCATGCACTCTATACACAAGGTGGGGGAGGTGGTAGGGAAACATGAACCTTATACACAAGATGGGGGAGGTGATAGGAAACCTTGAACCTTATACTCAAGAAGGGAGGTGGTAGGAAACCATGCATCTTATACACAAGGTTGGGAGGTGGTAGGAAACCACTAACCTTATACACAAGGTTGGGAGGTGGTAGGAAACCACTAACCTTATACACAAGATGGGGGAGGTGATAGGAAACCTTGAACCTTATACTCAAGAAGGGAGGTGGTAGGAAACCATGAATCTTATACACAAGGTTGGGAGGTGGTAGGAAACCACTAACCTTATACACAAGAGGGAGGTGATAGGAAACCATGAACTTTATACACATGAAGGGAGGTGATAGGAAACCATGCACTCTATACACAAGGTGGGGGAGGTGGTAGGGAAACATGAACCTTATACACAAGATGGGGGAGGTGATAGGAAACCTTGAATCCTATACACAAAGAGAGGTGTGCTCACAAAGAGAGGTGTGGTAGGAAACCACGAACCTCATACACGAGATGGGAGGTGTTAGGAAACTATGAAATACATATTTATGATTTTATATATGAACTATTTTACAAAAGGTAATGGTATCACTTGGAAATAAGAAGTCATTTGGGCTTAAATAAGCACATAATGTATAGTATAAATTTTGTAAATAGAGGTAAATTTGGACAACATAGATCTGCTTCCGTCAATCTATGTTGTTGAAATGTTAGCTCATTGATTTAATATAAATCGACTATCTCGTTGACATAAGACTTTGCGAAATGAAGGCCGGTGAGCAAGGACGGCGCGTGTATATATATCGCTTTGCTTTGTTAACCACGCGTGCGGTTTCCTGCGGCACCTTGCATGCTGTGGTATAACTGATATTATGTTACACTACATTCCATTTTTTATATCTTATTATATCATACACAGACATCAGACATATTTTTAAAACTCTCACTACTGCTAGTAAAAATTAAATGAAATGGTTTATTGTCACAGAAAATTACATTAGTGTTTAACAGATAATCTGCTACTAACTGGTGACTCGTCAAATGTTACAAAACTACTAACCTAAAGAATTAAAAAAGAAGAAATAACAAAACAAAGAGGTTAAATCACCAACTAATCAATAATTTATACGCAATAACATACTTAATAAATTATTTTTCAGTGTACGGTATCTAAAATATTCTCATCTTACGAGATCTTCAAGGGGCTATTTTACAAGCCTCAAAAATACTTAAGAAAATGTTGTTGAACTCAAACTAAAAACAATATATAGCGAAAACCCCATTTTCTTGGATATAAAATCAATTTTATGGTTATTTGTAATAGGATTGTTTGTATTTCAGAAAAAAACAATATTTTGATATTTCATTCAGTACCACAGTAAATATTAAGATGGATCTTTATTCACAATATCTTGACAAATAAATGAACATACAACTTAAGTGAATAATGCTAACCACTGTTTCCAGTAATATGGTTAGTGAACAAAAATAATAATAATAAAATAAATTAACAAATAACTCAGTCTTATGTATGGAAGCAATATAATTTTCGATAGTTGTACACAAAAGGTATATTCAGTGTTTTAGTTAGTAAGCGACCTGCATATTGCACTTGGGGTTTAAGCAGTTGAGGGTAATCTTTCCACCACTCAACTGCCACGGGCGTGACTAATTTCAATCTTCAAGTATACAACAGGGTTTAGTTAAACAAAAAAATCTGCAATGATTTGTTTAAATTCGTGCAATGGCTATTTACTGTTAACATTATTGTTCATTGTGTTATTATTATCATTATTAGTTATTCGAATACTAAATAATGATTTCATTTGATCTTTTTTATTTTAATTCGTTAATGTTTATCCGAACCAACCAATGGTCACTACTTCTAATGACGTAGTGGGCGGGACTTGCCACTGCGCCACCAGCACGCGGTCATGCATAACCATGGTCGCCATATCAATTTTTAAATGGAATTGCTCAGTGGGGGAAGAGTAGATCTCTACACCCTTCAACTATTCAGTGCTTCTCTCTAGATTGGAGATGAACAAAATGTGTGTTCATAATTATGAACACACATTTTGTACAAACCCTGTAAACAATAACCCTGTAAACCGCTTAAACAAAATTTTAAGACCCAAAGAAGAAAATCAAAATGGTTTTTATGTCAATGATAAAACAGCGAAGAAGTTCGCCTGTTTTTAAGTTACACCATATTTCTTGACATTATGGCTTTAATTTGATAACAAAATTATGACAACACTCCTAGTTTTGAAGAAGTAGATTGCATAAAAAATGCATCTAAAGTAGCAATTGTTGTGGTTTCCATAAAAATGTAAATATTTAAAAAAACAAGCGACTTTTACTAGGGTCATGTTTTGTTATTTGGGTTAGTCATTGTCTATTATCACTTTGAGTATTATTGTTGACTTACGGGACACCCTGTAGCCTATATATTACCTGGTAAGTGAGTATATGATTATGTGCTACATATATACGTGAATCAGATTTATCAGGAAACGAGCTTAAAATTACATTTCTGAATTTAATTAATATATTGTGGTTAGTAAAGCCGTTGAGAGGGCAGCTAAGTGGCACACTAGTTGAGAGTTTACCCCGTAGGCCTAACCTATTTTTGTAAAAAGTTGAACCAATCAATTATTGTATAGTTTATATAGTAGTACCAGGAGACCAAGCTTCGCTCAGTTGAACTTTGCAAACTGAAGAGGTACCATCCATATCTCCTAGAGGATCCTGAGGATCGTTTGTTGTTGCTCTACCTTGTAAGTTATTAATAAGATTTCGTTTCGAAGGTCTTCCGCGTTTACCTTTAGCCTCTTTGTAAAACTCGGCCTACAGCCTCGCCAAAACGCCTCGGCCTACAGGCCCCTTAATGGAACTCGGCCTACGGCCTCGCGGAGGAAAGTTCGGCCTGCGGCCTCACCGAGGCACTCTGCTACAATGCCATTTGTGGATATCGGCATATCGCCTTATAAGGAAGATCGGCCTACGGCCTCGCTAGGGTACTTGAGCAGTATGACCATGTATTTTGGTTTTTAGGACAGTGGAGCTCAAAACGTAGTCTTTTCTAAAATATGATGGAATATTAGTAAGTAAGAGAAGAATACCTTTAAGTAAAAACCCAACTTGGGTGTATTAGTTTAACATTACTTTTAGGGCATTTGTTAACCTTATTCTACAAAATGCAAAATAAATAGCATTATACTGCTAACTAACTATAGCATCATACATGAAAACCATGGTACCTAGAAAAAAAGATGGTAGGTATCACGCGCATATCCCATGACGTCACATGGGCGAAATGGCAAAAATGACCAATTCCAAACCAAAAATACTGTTCCAATTCCCGTAATTACAATTGCAGCTGATAAGTGATACACAACTCGCTTACTATTTAGCTGAATGCTTCTTTGCAATTGGTAGATTTAGTTACTAGTATTTAATAGAATAAAAACAATCAGCTGATTTCGCCCAAATGACGTCACTGTCTACTGCGCAGGCTCTTCGTGATACATGGGAAGTCTAGGTGCCTCTGGGGCAGAAATAAGAATTTTCTCAAGGTTGAGACCAGTGCCAATCGATTTATCGTGGTCAAAAACCCCCATATAAAATATAAATTAAAAATCCTTGGCCCAAAAAAAGTTCGTCCGGACGTGGCTTGCTTTAGATAATAAGATACTACATGTTTATAACGCTTAAAAAAATATGTTAATTCTTTTCTTAACATTTAAATCTCCCTGGTAACTATTTAGTTTGTTTTACCGCAGTTCATTTTATATATTCTGTGAATCTATAATAAATGCAAAGTTCAATATCTGTTTAAAGTAGCTGAAGTAATCCAATTCATGTATTACGTGGAAACTAAAATGTGCTATCTAAATCTGACTTATATATAAATGAAAACGTGAACGTTAGTGTGATTTATTTATTTAACGGACAAAGCCATTTACAAATATTACAATTATAAATTAATATACGTTGGCAAATATGTGATGTAGGTTAAATTGAAATAGCAGTAGTTCTGATCGCCGTAAATGGAGTGAGAGAAGTGTATACACATGGCCACTCATATCTTCTCAATGGAGTGACTGTAGACTTCTCAATCTACAGATAAACTGAGTAGATTCATGAAATAAGCATTGCTCGTTCAGTTCTAATGAAATGGGTTACTAAAATTTACAGGTTGAATATACACGGAGAACTGTTTTAAACGACAACTGTCAGAAATATGTCATTATATTTAGCGAAATTTTGGTTAAGATTGTTAAGTCTTTTAAAAACTTTTTGTTAAATTTCACATTGTAAATTTGAAACATCAGATAATAATCATGCTACTTGTTTCTACCAATTTACTAACTCAGTAGTAACAATAATTATTTGTGAGTTTCGCATTACCCAGGTATGATAATAAATATCATCCATTGCATAATATTGCATCATACACTACTTTAGCAATCAATATTGGAACATTTTCTGCCATTATCAGGTCCACTTGGAATAGAGGAAACTAAATAGTGTATGTTGTAATTTTTGTTATGAAACTTCATTATTATTATAAGATTGTAAACTTTTAAATATAAATTAAATTGTCATTCCTTGAACGAGTTAATTTCTCATTTGATATATTTATCGTATAATTTAAATAAATTTACTGAACAAGTAAGTTGCTAACGATGAAGTTGAATTTTAATAAGTCCCGAACATTTAAATAAGTAGCGGCCGTCAAAGACTTCTTCCCCAAGCCCAGATAAACATCAGATACCTTGGCACCATGCTTGTCATTGTTTCTCTCACGTAATTGAACTGTGGATGGAAGTTTCCGTAAATCGAGCTGTCTGTCAGGTAGACAGACGGGCAGACAGCGGTCTTCAGGCCGTGGCAGGTCCGTCCATCAAAGTTCCACAAATTCCAGCGTGTCGACCAAGTAATCGTTGCAGTTTTCACCTCCTAGTGTAATTTATGCCATGCATTTATAAAGTATAAATCGCGACAACGAGGTGTTGGCCACACACGGTGAGTCTGTACGCAATAGATCATAGGTGGCGCCGACTTTAAATCTCTTATGCAAAATGAAAGCCTTCTGATTGGCCCATATCCCCGAGGTCCGACTTTGATTTAACCGATCGACTTTATAAGTGAGACATGAGGTCTTGGGTGTGAGTAGGCGGCGTCCCAGGTTGTTTATGCCACCGCTGGTGGATACTTTTCAATTTAGCGGCTTGTTAGACAGACACCTTCATGGCCTTCGCCTCTTTTATAATAATTCTTGTAAGATTAACATTGTATCGAGACATGTATAGACGTTGTTAATCTGAAAGTAATATATAAATGAGTATCTATTTTACTCTACAATTGCTATTTTAGTTGTGGATAAAATTTAAAGTTAAACAGTATTTATTGCAAGGACAAGTGCATTGTAGGCATTTTCCTTCTTAAATGTCACGTATAGAGGTAATAGTTCTGGTAATGTACCTGGCTGTACAAGTTTATAATAGCCTTAATGCATAATCGGAAAATCTTTCATCGATCGCTCGGCTGTTTTCACATAACAAGCACACTATCCAGTTTCTGAAAATCATTTAAGCGCTTTGACTTTAAACTACGAACGATTTGCGCGAACTGCGGTACCTGCACAGAGGAGAAAGAAACACAAGTCGCTTTATTATGGCCACAGTGAACGCTTAAGTGGCAGTTATAAACATATTTCAACTGTACATCTTTATATATCTGTAGTAATAATTACTACGTTTATCCTTGATGATTTGGGGATGTAAAGGGAGGAACTGACAAGTCGCTGGCCTTGTTATAAAATGGGAAACTGAACGAAACCTCTGTTTCATTCTTCTCTGTAGTTACTGCGAGTGGCCTTAACTGACTTTGTCGCAATATAACGGCTTGAGGCAAAATCGAGTGTGGCTGTTCCTTGGTTGGGTGACCCATGAGGGATCCCGTCGTTGCATGCAGTCCGCGGTTACTGGTTATATTTTGGTTCCGAAGGGACCCCTAGGTCTTCGCCTGGTATAAACACAGCCTTTTACTAGTTCGAATTTTTAATACTTCGTATTAAGGTAATAAATCATCGTATTGTCAAATTAATCATCAACATAAAAATCATGTAGATGCTTCCATACAAGCGGCATCAACAGCTTGGACTTAAGTTTTTATCCTTATGAAATACCAACAATATTATGACATTTTCTTCTACCTAAAACGTCCGAATGTTTCTTCTCAAAATGTTTCTAAATTGTGGACCTTTAGATATTCTCACGGGAAATTTGGGGTTTCCATAATCTCTGAAAAACAAGTTTTTCAAATTAATACTGTATTTAATTGTTTTCATTTAAATGTTCCCTGGATGGTTGAGTGAACTTTTCAGTGAGGGCATTGACAGGCCAATGATTAATCAATCCTCTTCATTGGAAGGGGTAGTATATTAGCCTAAGTTAAAAAAGTATAGTTCAGACACATGTGGAAGTGTAAGGCTGGTCATTTCATACATTCTCATGGTGGTCGAGTGAACGCATCACGGAGGGCATTGATCACTCATCCTCTACCATTGGAAGTATATACACCTGTGCTTTCACAAAACACTCCCTTAAAACATGATTAAGTTTTAATGGAGTGTTTTAAGTAATAACGCCGGTTGATATGATTCTGTATTTCTTTTATTCTTATTTTAGTCCACTTTTAATGTTATATTTCGTTAAACTAAATACGGATGTAAGGTTGTGGAGTTATTTTCTAAATTAGTTGTCTAAGCTGAGGATATTTGTTCTATTAACTCCTTTTCTGATAGATTTTTATTACTTAATTGAAGTATGTTGTATTTATTTGAGTATGTATAACTATTGCAGTTTGGATACTCACTCAAATACTCTTTAGTATAGTACTTCAAATCCTCCATCACTTAGAATATAAACCAATTAAGCGGGAATATAAAAAAAACTGTTCCTAATTTCAAGTCTAATGTGGTCTTGAATAGAACCATGACACTTCAAATAAGGCAAAAACAATTTGGAAGCTCGTTAATGATCACGAGCTTTCAAATTGTTTTTACTACTAAATCATTTTTTTAACAGGAAAAAAAGAAAGAAAAAAAAAGAAAAAACAACATCAAAATAAAACATTGACAATAATGGAGAAGTCGTTATCAATCCTAACCAAGTTTCTAACATATACAATGAGTATTTTACTAGTAATGTCCAATTACATCAAGATGGGAATATATTAAACAGTGAATCTTCTTCTTCTTCCTCCTCTTTGGTTGGCTGTTTAGAATAGACCTACTGTCCAAAATCCATATTTTTATTCTCAACTACAAAAGAAGAAGTTATAAGTGAAATAATGTCACTAAAACAAAAATTATATTTCTCAGGTTAAAATGGTATTTCTACTACAGTAGGCTGTTGAGGCAAGTTTATGTTTTGATGGCCGAGTCTTTGACTTATTTAATAAATATTTCTTTTAGCGAGGGACGTTTTCCAACGGCACTTAAATCTACTATTGTCAAACCATTACATAAAAAGGGATATAAACATGCTTGCAGTAATTTTAGACCTATTAAATTAACTTCATCTTTGGCTATTATCTTTGAAAGATTTTATTTAGCTAGATTACTTGATTTTATCATTATTAATAATTTATTTTCTCCACAACAGTTTGGTTTCATCAGGGACAAATCAATCGCTATTGCAATCCACTCATTGATATCTTCGATAGTCAAGGCTTTGGATATTGGAAAACCAACAATAGGTATTTTTTATGATTTGTTAAAGGCTTTTGCCATGATTGACCATGTTAAACTATTAGCTGAGCTCGAATATTTTGAAATAAGAGAAGCTGCTCATTTATGGTCACTTCTTATCTATCTGGTATGATAGATCTGGTATCTATCAAGTTGTCAAAACACCGTATATTTACAATCATGGTTTCAGACTTTGGGTGCAATCCTCAACAGCAGCTATAACTAGGGGAGATCCTCAGGGCTCTGTACTCGGCCCTATCCTCTTCCTAATTTTTATAAACGATCCTCCTACATCAGTTGGCTCACAAGTTTGCTTATTTGCTGATAACACGTCACTATCAGTGTCTGCTCCAAGCCTTCCTGACCTCAAGAGTCTAATGCACTTTTGCAGTGGTTGATCGTAATGGTCTTATTCTTAATATGTCTAAGACACAAATTATTGATTTAAAAATGTATTGTCATAGAAATAGTCAAAACAACTCAAGCTTTTTATTGGATGATGTTATAGTTCTATGTCCCCAGACCACATTTCTTGGCCTAAATATTTCCAACCGTTTGAATTTTAACATCCATGTAGATTCTGTTTGTAAAAAAAGTTCTTCTAGTATTTTTTCTTTGTCTTGCTTATCTAAATTCTCAAATTCAGAGAATCAAATTCAGGTGTTTTACTTACACCATATTATGGTTTGATTTATCCATTCACAACTTATGCTGTTGTGGTCTGGGGTCATGATTCTACAAGGAGTCAATTTTTGTTCGGACTACAAATAGAAGTAATTGGAACTATTTTTAAGAAACCAAATCGTTATCATTGTAAAAATATATTTAAATCTAATAAAATATTAACATTTCCATCTATATACATTCTTTAAACTCTACTGTTTCTGATAAAAAAACCTCTCTGTTTAATAACTCTACTACAACAACATACAATTTTCTTAACAGAAATATTCTTTCAATTCCAAAACATAAAACAAGTTTTTTCACCAAACATGTCTTATACAATGGTATCAGATTCTACAACGCACTGCCGGACGAGCTTACGGCTGGTATTGGTTGCAGGTCTTTTGGTAATGCCTTGAAGAACTACTTGAAAGATAAGCATTACTACGACGTTAGGGATTATA
This sequence comes from Stictocephala bisonia, assembly GCA_035578905.1. Classification (NCBI taxonomy): domain Eukaryota; kingdom Metazoa; phylum Arthropoda; class Insecta; order Hemiptera; family Membracidae; genus Stictocephala; species Stictocephala bisonia. Next base: position 102,638 of record JAQJVL010000274.1, on the reverse strand, counting down.
TCTCAAGCTAAGCTTATGTTTATACTAAACTGTAAATAATAAGTAGTTATGCAATTATTGTAATTTTAGCTTATTTAATCCATTTTGTGTACTAACAAAAATATTATTCAGATGTGTAACTGTTTTTCTGATACATACACATTACAATTCTGTTAGGAGTAACTGTGATTTAATAACAGATTTGATTTGTACTTTAGGATATTTTTAAATAAGCCACGAGGTAAATTGACCGTCTAAGAGTAGATAATACGAGATGTGTATGAAAGGAAACAAATTTGCTGTTTCCGCATCCAAATTCAAGTTTATAAAATATATTTAAGGAAAATGGAACATTTTAGTCCTATATGACTATGTTTTAAACAATAAAAATTATGAGCCATTTTTCTAATCTCCAGTTCAAATTAGAAAAAATAAATAAATAAATTAGCACCAATTAGCTTTTGTAAGTTTCAACCACCAGAAATCAATCCTGTATTTTTTTCTCTAAAAGCTATCTTTATACAATTGCAATATTTTGATAAGTAGTTTTTTAATATCATAAATAAATAAATATGAATGAGAAGCGATTGTTTACAAACTCTGGGCGACAAACGTCTTCTAAACTCCTCATGATAGGCAACTACGACATCCCTTACAACTCTCATTAAATACGAACTTAGTGATGTAGGCTATATTTTATTTATATTAAATAAAAAGTGGTCAAGTTAAGAGTCTAAAACTGGCCTCCATATTTCCACTGTTTTTTGTAGGAAAGTATAAAATTGGTGAACATTGGTTAAATTTAAAATTGGTAAGAAAATATTGAAGACGAACGAACCTGGTAATTGAATTTGTGAAATGAATATTTAATTTCTTCACCACATTGTTGTGGATGGATTTTACGAAAAATACATAATTAAAAGGAAATATTACTAAAGTAATAAGTTTTAAAACGATGAGCTATAAGGGCAAATAATAATAGCATGACATAGCAACATTCTTTTAGTTCAGATAAAAAAATTGTATTTCGTTAATTTTTATCTTATAAAAACTTCATCAAATTATTTTGCTCTTCACGGCAGTAATTAATTTTATATGTTGATTTTTTTCTACTAACAAATAGTTTTTTATTCATAGTTATTTATCACTAATAGGCTATACAATAGCATATTGTGGGTGTGCTGCGATCAGGGTTCTGAGCCACATGAAGTATACAATATTTATAATTGTGCAATAACTCTGTATATATGTAAAATGTACATAAATAGACCATCTTTTAAAGCTGATAATTTTAAAAAATTGATTACCTTCATATTAATTAAGTTTATATGGTTACGTGTAACGAGTAAATAAATTAAATGTTGATCAACTTGGTAGAACACTATGAAGTTGTAAGGGGTGAATGAATAGGGGGAGATAAGGGGGTGTACACTGCGGTGACGAGTGTGAGGACAGACTCTGGAGCCGCCCACATCGATCTGTCTGAGACTGCACGTCTTCCTCGTCTGGCCTCTTCTGTTCTAGCCACACCGCGTGTCTGTGCATCTAGTCAATAGACAGTACTGGCCACTCCACGTGTCTGTGCATCTAGCCTGTAGACAGTACTGGCCACTCCACGTGACTGTGTATCTTAGCCTGTAGACAGTACTGGCCACTCCAAGTGACTGTGTATCTTAGCCTGTAAACAGTACTGGCCATTCAACGTGACTGTTTATCTAGCCTGTAGACAGTATTGGTCACTCCACGTGACTGTGTATCAAGCCTGTAGACAGTACTGGCCACTCCAAGTGACTGTGTATCTTAGCCTGTAGACAGTACTGGCCACTCCAAGTGACTGTGTATCTTAGCCTGTAAACAGTACTGGCCACTCCACGTGACTGTTTATCTAGCCTGTAGACAGTACTGGCCACTCCACGTGTCTGTGTATCTAGCCTGTAGACAGTATTGGTCACTCCACGTGACTGTGTATCTAGCCTGTAGACAGTACTGGCCACTCCAAGTGACTGTGTATCTTAGCCTGTAGACAGTACTGGCCACTCCAAGTGACTGTGTATCTTAGCCTGTAAACAGTACTGGCCACTCAACGTGACTGTTTATCTAGCCTGTAGACAGTACTGGCCACTCCACGTGACTGTGTATCTAGCCTGTAGACAATACTGGCCACTCCAAGTGACTGTGTATCTTAGCCTGTAGACAGTACTGGCCACTCCAAGTGACTGTGTATCTTAGCCTGTAAACAGTACTGGCCACTCCACGTGACTGTTTATCTAGCCTGTAGACAGTACTGGCCACTCCAAGTGACTGTGTATCTTAGCCTGTAGACAGTACTGGCCACTCCAAGTGACTGTGTATCTTAGCCTGTAAACAGTACTGGCCACTCCACGTGACTGTTTATCTAGCCTGTAGACAGTACTGGCCAATCCACGTGACTGTGTATCTAGCCTGTAGACAGTACTGGCCACTCCACGTGACTGTGTATCTAGCCTGTAGACAGTATTGGTCACTCCACGTGACTGTGCATCTAGCCTGTAGACTGTTCTGGCCACTCCACATCTAGTCTATGGCCTGTACAATACTGGCCATACTGTGTGTCTGTGCTAGGGAAGTGCCAACCTGCTGCTTTTGTTTAACTGATGTAACAGTTCTATTTATTTGCCAGTGCTATTAATTTAAATTAACTGATGCGAAGGAACAGGAAGTCAGGCATCCAGTCAGTTACTGTTAAAACTAACCGAATTTAAATCGACCGTCTGTTGTGTTGTCTGATACAAATATAAGCAGAAGAGGCGAGTGGAATATTTGGAGTGTCCATTTCCTCTTGCATCAGGTGGTCTCGAGCATCAGTTAATTTTCGCATAAGTTAAACTGAATCAACTGATACTTTTGGTCATCCCTAGTCTGTGCATCTAGTCTGTGTCCTGTACAATACTTGCCACTCCACGTGTCTGTTCATCTAGTCTGTGTCCTGTACAATACTTGCCACACCGCGTGTCTATTCATCTAGTCTGTGTCCTGTACAATAGTTGCCACACCACGTGTCTATTCATCTAGTCTGTGTCCTGTACAATACTTGCCACACCGCGTGTCTATTCATCTAGTCTGTGTCCTGTACAATACTTGCCACTCCACGTGTCTGTTCATCTAGTCTGTGTCCTGTACAATACTTGCCACTCCACGTGTCTGTTCATCTAGTCTGTGTCCTGTACAATACTTGCCACACCGCGTGTCTATTCATCTAGTCTGTGTCCTGTACAATACTTGCCACTCCACGTGTGTGTTCATCTAGTCTGTGTCCTGTACAATACTTGCCACTCCACGTGTCTGTTCATCTAGTCTGTGTCCTGTACAATACTTGCCACACCGCGTGTCTATTCATCTAGTCTGTGTCCTGTACAATACTTGCCACTCCACGTGTCTATTCATCTAGTCTGTGCATCTAGCCTATGTATGGCCTGTACAATACTTGCCACTCCACGTGTATGTTCATCTAGTCTATGGCCTGTACAATAATGGCCACACCACGTACTTTTTTTATCTAACAGTTTAAACATAAAAAACTGAATATAACGTTATATGATTGCTTGTCGAACAATCCTGTGCAGTGACTATTCAGGCAAACTAATATTCATCACCCCCAATCTCCTCATTCATTTTTGCCCTATGTGTGCATCTTGTCTACTGCCTTTAGAATATTAGCCACATTGCGTGTTGTACATCTAGCCTGTAGTAAAGTAAAGTAAATTAAGCCTGTAGGCAACTTAACGTGTCTGTGCGTTTATAAAATAGACTGTGGTCAATAATGGTTACTTTATACAAGCTTCGTCTTTGCCTTTGTTTAACTGGCCATTCCACGTGAGTGTGCATCTAGACTATGGCCTTTAGAATACTAGCCACTCCGGTAGTCTGTGCATATAGAAAGTGCCCTTTACAATACCAACCACTCCGCGTGTTAGTACATGTTACAATTTTTACAGTTAAGCCTATATGTGTAACATAGACCAGTTACAAAAAGCAGTATAAGCTTGAAACTCAGCAGGGCCAGGAGCTTGGTCGCACTGCACATAGCAAGGAAAAAGTAACTGATCTTTTAGTATTTTTCATACTGTAGAGGGTTAGATATGTGCCATTGAATAAGTGGATATCTGTTGAGATATACGTTGTAGAACATTAAAAGAGTCCGACTAACTCTTGCATACATTTACTATCATTTTATTTACAGCTTACGTTTACTAACAGTGGATATCTGTTGAGCCTACATCAACACGTTGTCGGAGTCCGACTTACTCTTGCATACCTTTACTATCATTTTATTTACAGCTTACGTTTACCAACAGTGGATATCTATTGATCCTACATCAACACGTTGTAGGAGTCCGACTAACTCTTGCATACCTTTTTACTATCATTTTATTTACAGCTTACGTTTACCAACAGTGGATATCTGTTGATCCTACATCAACACGTTGTGGGAGTCCGACTTACTCTTGCATACCTTTACTATCGTTTTATTTACAGCTTACGTTTACTAACAGTGGATATTTAACAGTGCAGTGGTACTGACCCACCCGCCCACCCATACACCTACAGTGGTACTGTAATTTATGTAGAATCAGTGTTCATAAAAAGATAATGCTACTCAAGCGTGTTTTTTGTGGTGCTATCACCTCAATTACAGTGCTGCAACTCATATATTTGTAGGCAAAGTTTGAATATTGAGGTAACATCATTTTACATGGGTGTGTAATCAGTAGTCATCAATATTATTATGTCCAAATTAAACACTAAAAACTTAAATCCAGTTTAATTGATTGAAACGTACGGTGGTATAGACCCACCCGCCCACCCATACACGTATGGTGGTATCCAGAATTATGTATGTATCTTCTCTTTCAATGTTTAGGTGTGATAAAATTTAAGACAAAGTAATAAACATTTTAAAAGCTATTAATAAATTGAATTACTGAAATATATTAGCATATTACTCTGCAATCTAAAAAAAATTCTGAGCAGTTAATGACAACGCATTTTGATTTTGAAGATTTAAAAATTTACTTTCTTTTTTAACGATATTTGTTTAATTAGAATAATGGAATTATTTTACATACAAGAAGATTGTAGATCCATATTTGTAAAATCAATTTGTATTCGATAATAAATTTCTTGTTTATAAAATTATATAATAGTAAAATTAAGACCATTTTGAGGTTACTCTTTAACCTATAAGGATATACATAACCTTAATATATTTAACCTTTACTTATATGCTATATATAATACAAAATTGTAACCTAATTTGGTAATATGAATACAGTTATTCACTATAGAGACATTATACATTAAATAAATATGGCTTGTGCACAATATGATAACAAACTCCCTCCAGTTGGTTACTATATTACTTGTGAAAAATGTAACGGAAATCATTAGTTTGGCTGTTTGAGAGTGAAGGTGTTAAAAAGCAAAAAGTGCTCGGATGAAAAGTGAATAAAGTGCTCAAACGCGGAAATAATAAATATGAACCCAAAATGTATGTTTCAACGTCAAGAATGGGGAGATAGTTGACTGTATTGCCAATATAGTGACTCAATTAAGAGAGGTTCGTCAACTTGTTGAAAAAAAGAAGGTACGTAGAAGAAAAAACAAAGTGCATGGAGAGGGATATCGAAGAGTTAAAACCATCTATGTATACTCTAACTGGATCGAGCACTCCGTTCTGGGAATGCGAGCCGGCTCACCGCTCTATCCCCATCACAGTACTGGTGCCCAGCGCTGCCTGACTTGTCTTCAAAGCAACGCTAGAAATATTTTAACATTACAGCTGAAATGCTTTGCTAATTGCCAATATAGCTAAGTGAGTATTAAGTGAATAGTTTAAGAAACAATTATGGAAAGTCTTATGATCCATAAACAATTAATTATAGAAGCCCAAAGAAGGAATTGCACACTTGCAGTATATATATACACACACACACACACACACACACACACACACATATATATATATATATATATATATATATATATAATGTTACTGACTGTCACAACATAAAGCTTTCTTAACTGTGACATAAAATAAAATTCGTTAGCCTATTGTGATAAATATTTAATATGTATATTTAAATAAATTTTAAATATATTACTTGTACTGCAATGAACAGTAAAGTCTTATGGCTTAAATCTCTTCCTTTTTTAGCATTTATCTACAATAGTTGTTATAGTTCCAGATTTTGAAGAAATCTGAAAAACCGATCTATTTAATACAGTTTTTAATAACACAACGAAATAATTTCAATACATATTTTTTCACTAATTATTGAATAATTTCAATCCTTCCTTATGAGCTATTAGAAAAAATTGTAAAACTAAAATGATTACAAATTTATATTTGGATAAAGAGTTTCACATTTTTGGAAATGCTATTAACTCTAGGAATTTCTGGTAACTCACAAAGGGAAATATCATATTATTAACTAAATTATGAAAAGACGCGCTTTTCAATTTAACAATTGGAATACAAATTTAATACAATTCAGCTGCAGGTTACATTTATACACAACTACTTAATTCCTCGTGCCTTGCTATGAGATAAACATTTAAAAAGTAATATAACAATTTCGTTAAAATAAATTTTAAATTAGGGATCTCCCCTACAATATTTGCGTGCCAACCCTTATCAATGTGACATTTCAATAAAACACTAAAAAGAAGCAATGATTTACACCACCATAAACATTAACAGCTGATATATGTGTCAATAAGAACTGTTGGTGGTTGGTGAATCGTAATTTATATCATAAAATAATTATATGTGACAGGCATATATCATTCCTTTAGAACATAATCGTTTAACTAGATAATTTAATAATTAAAATGCTACTACAGAACCTAGTTATTTTGTATGTAAAAAAATGATAGTACTAACACATTTAAGAGTAATTTTACAATCGTTTCTTGCTTGTTGAATTATTACTTAAAAAATTTATTGAAGTTATACTTCTTTGCGCCCGTTAGACACTTTGGGATGGGATGTTGGTCGAGAAACCGCGTCACGCTGAAAAGTAAGAACAAATTTTTAAGAACTATCGATTAATCGATTGTTAATCGAAGAAATTTAATCGAAGAAATTACTGATAATGATAATATAGGTGTATAATATAATAATGAAGTCACGTATAATATATTGAAGATAAATATATTGAATAATATTAAAAAATGTCTTATATTTCATTTATATATCCTGTCTGTTTGTGTACGTGAGTGGGTGTATGAGAATGGCCAAAGAAGTATAACTTCCACCGTGTGGTCCGACGCACACCCAATTTTTTTTTTATTTGAATCTGCATGCTAAAGTCTAAGTAGACTGATAAAATGTGTTGGTAATAAAAACATTATTTCTATACGAAATGATATGGCAATGAACATTATTAAATAACTGTATAATGGTCAGTTCATGTGATATTGTTGCCCAGAATGATATGAAAGAAACTTTAGTTTATATTGCAAATGTTTTGTCATATGATATTATTTTTCATAACACCATAAAAATAAATCACAATACAAAATATAACATTAAACTCACATATCTACATATAAAATTATATAGATATACATAGAACAAAAATTCTAAAACCTACTAATTAAAACATTAAAAACAAATGAACATTTTATTACAACCGTGTCTACAAAAATAAGCCCGGCAGACCGATTAATATTTCTGTTGATTCTATTTATAATCACCTTTTGTCATGAGGGTTTTGGACCTCCAACGACAGGTTTTAAAATGTTATAGCTCTGAAAAGATTGTCTAATTAAAAAATAACAATAATGCTCTAAATAAAGTCGAGGAAGTACCTATCCTATTGCATTTACAACACCGATCAGTTAGTTTATGTCTACATCTATCCTCTGGCCTCTACAACACCGATCATTTTGTATATTTTCATGTACCTATCCTATTGCATTTAAAACACCGCTCAGTTAGTTTATGTCTACATCTATCCTCTGGCCTCTACAACACCGATTATTTTGTGTATGTACATGTATCTATCCTATGGCTTTTATAACACTGATCAGTTAGTTAATGTCTACATCTATCCTTTGGCCTCTAAAACACCGATTATTTTGTATATATTCATGTAGCTATCCAATGGCCTTTATAACACCGATCAGTTAGTTTGTGTTTACATATATCCTCTGGCCTCTATAACACCAAACATTTTGTATATATTCATGTACCTATCCTATTGCCTTTACATCACCGATCAGTTAGTTTATGTCTACATCTATCCTTTGGCCTCTACAACACCGATCATTTTGTATATTTTCATGTACCTATCCTATTGCATTTACAACACCGGTCAGTTAGTTTATGTCTACATCTATCCTCTGGCCTCTACAACACCGATTATTTTGTATATATTCATGTAGCTATCCAATGGCCTTTATAACACCGATCAGTTAGTTTATGTCTACATATATCCTCTGGCCTCTATAACACCGATCATTTTGTGTATGTTCATGTATCTATCCTATGGCCTTTACAACACCGATCAGTTAGTTTATTTCTACATCTATCATCTGGCATCTATAACACCGATCGTGTTGTGTATGTTCAAGTACCTATCCTATGGCCTTTATAACACCGATCAGTTAGTTTATGTCTACATATATCCTCTAGCCTCTACAACACCGATCATTTTGTGTATGATCATGTATCTATCCTATAGCCTTTATAACACTGATCAGTTAGTTTATGTCAACATATATCCTCTGGCCTCTTCAACACCGATCATTTTGTATATGTTCATGTACCTATCTTATGGCCTTTACAACACCGATCAGTTAGTTTATGTCTACATCTATCCTCTGGCCTCTACAACACCGATCATTTTGTATATGTTCATGTACCTATCCTATTGCCTTTACATCACCGATCAGTTAGTTTATGTCAACATATATCCTCTGGCCTCTATAACATCGATCATTTTGTATATGTTCATGTACCTATCCTATTGCCTTTACATCACCGATCAGTTAGTTTATGTCAACATATATCATCTGGCCTCTACAACACCGATCATTTTGTATATATTCATGTATCTATCCTATGGCCTTTACAACACCGATCAGTTAGTTTATGTCTACATCTATCATCTGGCCCCTACAACACTGATCATTTTGTATATATTCATGTACCTATCCTAATGGCCTTTACAACACCGATCAGTTAGTTTATGTCTACATATATCCACTGGCCTGTACAACACCGAACATTTTGTATATATTCATGTATCTATCCTATGGCCTTTACAACACCGATCAGTTAGTTTATGTCTACATCTATCATCTGGCCTCTATAACACCGATCATTTTGTGTATGTTCAAGTACCTATCCTATGGACTTTATAACACCGATGAGTTAGTTTATGTCTACATCTATCCTTTGGCCTCTATAACACCGATCAGATTGTATATGTTCATGTATCTATCCTATAGCCTTCATAACACAGATCAGTTAATTTATGTCTACATCTATCATCTGGCCTCTACAACACTGATCATTTTGAATACATTCATGTACCTATCCTAATGGCCTTTACAACACCGATCAGTTAGTTTATGTCTACATATAACCTCTGACCTCTAACTACCAAACATTTTGTGTATGTCCATGTATCTATTCTATAGCCTTCATAACACTGATCAGTTAGTTTACATCTACATGTATCATCTGGGCTCTATAACACCGATCATTTTGTGTATGTTCATGTATCTATCCTATAGCCTTCATAACACTGATCAGTTAGTTTACGTCTACATGTATCATCTGGGCTCTATAACACCGATCATTTTGTGTATGTTCATGTATATATCCTATGGCTTTCATAACACCGATCAGTTAGTTTATGTCTACATATATCCTCTAGCCTCTACAACACCGATCATTTTGTATATGTTCATGTACCTATCCTATTGCCTTTACAACACCGATCAGTTAGTTTATGTCTACATATAACCTCTGGCCTCTAACTACCAAACATTTTGTGTATGTCCATGTATCTATTCTATAGCCTTCATAACACTGATCAGTTAGTTTACGTCTACATGTATCATCTGGGCTCTATAACACCGATCATTTTGTGTATGTTCATGTATCTATCCTATAGCCTTCATAACACTGATCAGTTAGTTTACGTCTACATGTATCATCTGGGCTCTATAACACCGATCATTTTGTGTATGTTCATGTATCTATCCTATGGCTTTCATAACACCGATCAGTTAGTTTATGTCTACATATATCCTCTAGCCTCTACAACACCGATCATTTTGTGTATGTTCATGTATCTATCCTATGGCCTTTACAACACCGATCAGTTAGTTTATTTCTACATCTATCATCTGGCATCTATAACACCGATCGTGTTGTGTATGTTTAAGTACCTATCCTATGGCCTTTATAATACCGATCAGTTAGTTTATGTCTACATCTATCATCTGGCATCTACAACACTGATCATTTTGTGTATGGTCATGTATCTATCCTATAGCCTTTATAACACTGATCAGTTAGTTTATGTCTACATATATCCTCTGGCCTCTACAACACCGATCATTTTGTGTATGTTCATGTACCTATCTTATGGCCTTTACATCACCGATCAGTTAGTTTATGTTTACATCTATCCTCTGGCCTCTATAACATCGATCATTTTGTATATGTTCATGTACCTATCCTATTGCCTTTACATCACCGATCAGTTAGTTTATGTCTACATCTATCCTCTGACCTCTATAACACCGATCATTTTGTATATGTTCATGTATCTAATCTATGGCCTTTAAAACACCGGTCAGTTAGTTTATGTCTACATCTATCCTCTGACCTCTATAACACCGATCATTTTGTATATGTTCATGTATCTAATCTATGGCCTTTACAACACCGGTTAGTTAGTTTATGTCTACATCTATCCTCTGACCTCTATAACACCGATCATTTTGTATATGTTCATGTATCTAATCTATGCCCTTTAAAACACCGGTCAGTTAGTTTATGTCTACATCTATCCTCTGACCTCTATAACACCGATCATTTTGTATATGTTCATGTATCTAATCTATGGCCTTTAAAACACCGGTCAGTTAGTTTATGTCCACATATATCCTCTGAACTCTATAACACCGATCATTTTGTATATGTTCATGTACCTATCCTATAGCCTTTATAACACTGATCAGTTAGTTTATGTCTACATATATCCTCTGGCCTCTACAACACCGATCATTTTGTGTATGTTCATGTACCTATCTTATGGCCTTTACATCACCGATCAGTTAGTTTATGTTTACATCTATCCTCTGGCCCCTATAACACTGATCATTTTGTGTATGTTCATATATCTATCCTATGGCCTTTATAACACCGATCAGATTGTATATGTTCATGTATCTATCCTATTGCCTTCCTAACACTGATCAGTTAGTTTATGTCTACATCGTTCATCTGGCCTCTACAACACTGATCATTTTGTATATATTCATGTACCTATCCTAATGGCCTTTTCAACACCGATCTTCAGAACGGTGGTCTATCTAATTATTTTTTAGCTGGTGAAGCTTTTCATCGATAACAACCTGTTTTTGTTTCGTTCTTTTGATGGTGTTACAAATTGACCTGATTGAAAACTATTAAGACTAAATAAAAAACTATTACTTCTGACAAAATCTAAATAATAACTCTACTTAAAAGTTCAATTTCTTGATGAATAACGTCTCTACGAAACACTTTTCATTACAACTGACCACAATTAACTTAGGTTTATTAGACAAATGTCACCTCACCCTTACAATGAGACCACTCAAAATGTCTTTGGAAGCTTCAATCACATGTGAAGAAGGTTACTGTCTAGATTCTAGAATTTTTACTCTTTTACAACATTTTCTGTTGTATTTTTTGTAACCCCTTGCAAACTTTAAAATTGCTGATCATACAAACTTCAAAAACTGTTCAAAAATACCGGATTAAAAAAAAGTAAGATTATAAAATGGTAAGTGCGATAAAAAATCTTACGATTTTAGATCACATGATAATTCAACAAACATCGATTTGCCTTAACACGTGCGACAGACCGAGCCACCGGACGCGATTTTGCCACATCATGCAGCTGGACTTCCATCCCGTAGTAGGGTACTTATTAGCTATGAATGACAGGTAGACATGTTACAGCTAAAGGCTGATGAATCACTCACAGTTACTAGAAATGTGATAAGTACATCCTTCAAATCACCAATATAATGGGAGGCTCTCATTGTCACGTTACATTTAGCTTGTTACATGTGAACTTTACATATTTGTAAATCCTGTAAATAAGTTATTTTTCAATTAGACAATCTTTTCGGAGCTATAACATTTCTAAACCTGTAGTTGTAGATCCAAAGCCCTCATGACAAAAGGTGATTAAAAAATGGTGTAAAATTAAATAGAAAACATGGTTAATTAACTGTTAAATACTTTCACAGTAATTAACCTTTCGTGCACTGTTTAAATATTCCCAGGCGCACGATTCGGCAATGCCGAAATGCTTAGTTGAAACTAGTTTTGAAGTGCTGTCCGAGGGGATTTGCTTACACATGAGCGCACATCGATGTCTGTTGAATTATCATGTGATATAAAATCGCAAGGTTTTTTATCGCACTTACCATTTTATAATCTTACTTTTTTCAATCCGGTATTTTTGAACAGTTTTTGAAGTTTGTATGAGCAGCCATTTTAAAGTTTGCAAGGGGTTACAAAAATTACAACAGAAAATGTTTTAAAAGCGTAATAATTCTAGAATTTAGACAGACTATAAAAATTATATTATCATGAAAAAACTTTTTGATATGTGTTTTAAGTTTCACTGACTTATCTTTAGTAATTTTTGTTTTAGAAAACTCTAAAGTTGAGCTTTACTCCAAAAGTGCTAAAATTTCATGTTTTGTTGTATTCTACTTGCTACAAATAATTCTTAAAGCAAAAAAAAAAAAAAAAAAAATGTAAATTATATGAAACTACGTAGAATTAAATAAGTTAAATTTTGTTGTACAAGACAACGAAATCGGGTGAGTAATTATTTTCTAGCAGAGGTTCAAACTCGAGTAAATTGCTTTGTATTCTTTTAGGGAAGTCGGGTAAAGGATTAAGTCACCACCCGAGCTCCCAACAATAGCTTGGGTCAGGCCCTCGGCGGCCGGCCGCCCGCGCTAATGAGGCGTGAAACGCACTCTAATCCAAAAAATTATCACAGTAAAGTAAGCGTATTTTGTAATTTGTTATTACAGTTTTGATGTCTACGTGTGATTTCATGAAAAACTAGTCCAAACACGACTGAGTTATGTCAATTAGTAATAAGTGGTTAAAATGTTTCCATATTTTACTTTTTAACTTTATGCATTGGTTTCAAATTAAACTAAAACAAATAAAATAAAAACAATTTAATATCATGAAAAAATATTTTTTTACAGGGCATTTAGATACAGGATAAAATATTTTTACAATGTCAACTCGTTTTTAAATATACAAATTAAACCAAATCGAATCACTACAATTTACTTTTATGAATCAGAAATGTTATACACTTAAAGTTATTTAGTTTCAGAATATTTACTTATAGGATACAATATTTTTACTAGCCTGACTCGTTATTCTCTCTTTTTCTCTTCTCTCCTCTCCTCTTTCTCCGACTTTACTCCAGAAGAGCACAACCGATGTCGTCTTCATCGCTGTCGAAGTCGGATTCCTGCTTTTTTGTCGATCACATAGGTTGGTGACGGTGGTTTTTGTAGACGAACTAGCTGATACAGCTCCGGTTTTCGTAAGTAATCAGGGAAAGGAATACGCTTTTCATTAAGCCAGTTGACCATAACCGCCTTGGTCGAGGAAGAAGTAGGAGCCTTGTCTTGTGTCCTAGAGTGGTAGGACGCGTTGTCCATTAATATTGTGGATCCTTTTGGTATCACCGGAAGAAGCTTACCGAAAAACCGAAAATTAAATATTCTGTAAATGGATAAATAACTTTTAATTCTGTATAATAAGGTAATAAATATGTATGTTATAAGGTAATAAATTATTTTGATTTTATTTGTTTTAATTTATATATTTAATAACTAGTTGAGTTTGTAAAAATATTGTGTCCTATATTAAAATATTCTCTTAATATTAACAAACTGTGTAAGATACTTTTTTATGATGATAAATTGTTTTTATTTTATTTGATTTAGTTTAATTTGAAACCAATGCATAAAGTTAAAAAGTAAAATAAGGAAAACTTGCAACCATTTATAATAATTGACATAACTCCGTCGTGTTTGGACTAGTTTTTCATGAAATCACACGTAGACATCAAAACTGTAATAACAAATTCCAAAATACGCTTACTTTACTGTGATAATTTTTTGGATTGAAGTGCGTTTCACGCCTCATTAGCGCGGGCGGCCGGCCGCCGAGGGCCTGACCCAAGCTATTGTTGGGAGCTCGGGTGGTGACTTAATCCTTTACCCACCTTCCCTAAAAGAATACACTATAGACTATAGACCTCTGGGTGAGACATCTTCATAGGCGTTTTCCAATCCTGAATACAAGAGTCTAAATAATTAGGAAATAACTTGAACATTTTAATTAAAATATACCATCTTACACTTCGCTTCTCTGGAGAAGCATTGTGACGAATAACATCAACCGATGTTAGTTAAATTAATAACACCAACTGAAACAACGTTCTTAAACACGGATATGTAGGTCTACTGGATTCGTAAATGTAACTTGTTGGATATTGATAATATTTTTAAAATCGACATTTTGAAAAATTTATACTGTATCTTCAATTTAAATACATTTATTTATTTTCTTTACTGATATTCCATTTTTTGTACGATCGCTACACCCCGGTAACGACACACCATCCCTCACACACACTCAACAATGAGGGTGATTAGTTCACTTGGTGCAGTTGAATTTTCCAAGCACTTCTTCAATCGCATGTTTTAAATAAAATACCTAAAACTTCCTAAATCAATCGACAGTCATTTACGTGCTTATTACTCTGTAAAAACATGGACCGTTATAAAACCATTTTTATTTTAATTATAAATACTTGAAAAAAACAGTAATATATAAGTGGAAGTTCGGCCGATTGCCAGCTTCTCCGGCCCGGAACCGTAATATATGAACAAAACCCCACTACTGAATACTTACAACAAATGGCTTTTTTGCTGCCTCTTCACACATTTCAATGGATATCGGTTATGATTTCTCATATTCTCATTTTTATGTTAACAGGATGAAAATAAAATTAAAAAAAAATTCAGTAATTTTTTTAAGTTTTCAACCTTTTTCCCAACATTTCCGTTTAAAAATGTTAAATAAATGCCATTTTCCCCTGGATTAGTTGAATTTAAAACTGGGCTAGTTGAATTTTCTCCTGGATTAGGTTTCTTCTACTTGAACATGCATACCGAGTTTCATAAATCGGTTGATAATTCAAAGGTAGAAATTTGTTTGTAAAATATACGAAACGGCGGATATCTGGTAAACCAAGTGTTCTTGGAACAATTTTTATTCTTGATTTTATTTTAATTTGACCCATATATCCTTAAAATTACTCTGATCTCCAGTTGTGTTTAAACAAAATAATTTTCTCCAAATTTTCATGTTTAACAGACAGCTCTAGACAAGTTATCTTTTTTTAGATTTATTTATCTTATAAAGATCTTTTAACTATAAATAATTAATAAAGATTTTTTTTAATTATTTATTTTATCTCCGTTCATCCAGGTAAACTTCAAATCATTTGTTTTCTCAATCTGATCGGTGTTGTAGAGGGCAGAGGATAGATGTAGATATAAACTAGTTGATCGGTGTTGTAAAGGCCACAGGATAGATACATGAACATACACAAAATGATCGGTTTTGTAGAGGCTAGAGGATAGATGTAGATATAAACTAACTGATCGGTGTTGTGAAGGCTATAGGATAGATACATGAACATATACAATCTGACCTGTCGGGTACTTCGATAGCTGTATGAGTAGTTAATAGATTATATAAAGTTTATGAATTTCCTGATATGTATTTCAAATAAACATATATAAACACTATAAACACACTCATATAAAGGCTAGTTATAAAGGGTTTACGTTATTATGGTATGATATCAAGAATGTATTATTACAAAGTTTAAAAAATATTCACAAACATTTATGCCGTATAAATTTTATATTATTTAATTAATACCTATACGAATATGTAAGTGATAGTTTAAATACATAAAGATAGTTACCAAAGTACATGGAATAAAATATTTCATATTTGAAATGCAAACCACTGAACGCGTAAAATTAAACAATTACAAGATACAAGATATCAATATACAATTCCAAACGCACAAATACACTTCGATACACTCAAAGCTATACATAAATATTTATAACACAATGTTTGAGTATAACATCATATTGAATGATAAAAGTATACTATAATAAATTGTCCTTTGTCATGGTACCTGTATGAGACTCCCTTCAGAAGGGTTAGTCTATCCATTTATTTATTTTTTAGCTGGTGAAGCTGTTTATAGATAAAAACCTGTTTTTGTTTCGTTCTTTTGATGGTGTTACGAACTGGTGTCAGATTGAATACTATTAAGTCTTTATTTTACTTTAAGGTTTCACTTTGGAACAACTTATAAATAAAATAAAAACAAAAATAAATAAAATATGACACTAAATAAAAACTATAGCTACTGACAGCTCTTAAATGAAAACTATAATTAAAAGAACAATTTCTGAATGAATAACTTCTCTACGAAAAACTTTTTATTACAACTGACCAAAACTAACTCCAAGTGTCTTAACATGTATGTTGGGTGGGAGGTGACATATGGATGGATTTGAAATAAACAATTTGTAAAAACTAGGAGTTAGCCCATGATTTCCTTAGGTTCATGCTGTTTTTACCAGCCTCTCCGTCTCTTAAAGAATGTGGCAGGGGTGACTGCGCTGGTCCTTTGATATTCTACCTGAAACTGTCGAGGCGCAACTAGGATGTTTGGTTTTATGGCCCTTTTCCTGACCCTCATTAGTAAGTTTTGTTGAGGCGCAACTAGGATGTACCCTTATACAATACCATCTCCTTTGAACGGACGGTCCTACAATGCCATTGCAGTCATACTCTAAGGCCTGATCGGGGATGATTTTTACCTGCGTGTATACCTCCCCAATAGATATATTGCAGTTTTATCTGATGAGTCCATGGAGAACTACAACAAAGGCGGTGATTAGTGGATGGGATTGAGGTATACAGGGTTTAACACTGTTGAATTTGTCCAACAAATAAATAAGATTATGTTATATTAAATAATGTTGTATTATTATTTATATCATAAAACCCTAAATCTGTGACATATAAAATATAGTTAATACAAAAGTTTTTGATTAAGTTTGATAGGAATACAAGTTTTAAGAAATGGACGTTTCTTTATATATTTGATAAGCCTAAGGTTTCCAACTGTTTCAGTGTCACTCAAAACAGGAGATACGATAGGCCTATCTAGGCCTAGATTTAGCCCACAGGCTGACTCAAGACTTGAGTCCTTTGTACTTCAAGTTTCAAGTTTCTTTATTATGCCAAGAATACACAATTGTACATGGGCATTTGTCACTTATATACAATACTAATTGTCATTACAATACTAAAATAACTCAAAATAACTTAATTTCACTAAAACTAAGGAACATGTTTACCTTACCGGTACACTAAAGATAGAAAAAAACTCATTCACATTATATATAGCTGTCTGTACTAGTTTACCTTTCAAAATTCGTTTGAACTTGACCAATTTTTGTTCTTGTTTTAGGTGGTCTGGTAAATTATTAAATAGACGTATTCCAGCCTGTAAGAGGTGTCTTTCAGAAAAAGGAGTGTTGTGTTTCGGGATTACCAGATTTAGTTTGTTTCGGAAATTATACTTATGCAAATGGGTGGATGTGGTAAAATGTTGTGGATTTTTTTTTGACAAATAAAAGGGTTTCCAGAATATAGATGGAAGGGAAAGTTAAAATGCCTTTCTGTTTGAAAATTTGTTTGCAAGATTCGGTTTTTTTCAGTCTAAAAATTGCCCTGATGGCTCTTTTTTGGAGCCTGAATAAGTATTCGGCTATAAGTACTGAAAAAGGCTTGTCTTTTGAGGGCAACAGTAGTCTTTTTAGGGATCAATTTACGCACAAGTGTACCCGATGGCCAAAAATCAGGGTCCAAAACAGTGTTAATAGCAGAAACTGGCACACCTACCTTGCATGACGCATAGGTATCATGTCTAGCCTTCCATTCCACACACTCAACCTCAGCAATACCTGCCTCCTTGATGTAGTCACTTATCGAATCCCCAGCTACCGATGGATCCAGCCGTGAAACAAAAGCCAAAACTTCCTTTCAACAATCTTAAATGATTTTGGAACTTTCGATTTGTCCTTTGTACCAAATGTAGGTTTACGAATATTATGCTTACGACCAGTTTTCACAGCGTTGGGATAATCCGAAGTAGATCGTGAATTCTTCTTCTCTAACACTGATTTCCTTTTTGTAACAGCTGTCTCCAGTTTGTCAATAATTAGCTGACGACTGGCTTTCCAATCCTGTAAGATCCTTCTTTTGCCTTCCTTTCCTTGTGTCACTTCTTTTCTCTTTATGTTGCACTTTTATCTATTCACCAGAGTCTGGTTTCGTTGATATTTGTACATCAGCACATAACAATTGACTGTCAATATATTATTTCTCGTTTGAATTATTCGATAGGTCGTTATTGAAAGCGTCATTAGTATTGATAATCGTCATGTCTTTCGATGCATCGGCTACAAAGGTCTCACTAGACTTTGAACAATCATGTATTTTAGTTTTAGTCCCCTTTGATCTGCAATCAGACGTTTGATTAAATGTCTGTTTACTTATGTTAACTTCCGGTTTAGCAATATTAGGCCTGTCTTCACCTAAGATAAAATTATCAAATTTTGAGTTTAGAGTAATATTATCATTTACAACATTCTTTACAATAGCTAAAAGTTTATCTACTGTGAGGTTCAAATTAATAAGTCCATCAATATTATTTATCTGACTTGAGATATTTTCTAACCTTAGATCACATGCTTCACATGACCACTTCGATTTTTCGGTTAATATCTTCATAATCTCATATTCTTCATCATTTATAAATACACACGTACAATGATACCACTTTCTACAAAAAAATTCACATTGCGTCGCATTATCATCGTCCTTTACTACTTTTCCACAACCTGTCCTCCACCACATAGATCAGTTTGTAACGTCTATGTACCTATCATATGGCCTCTACAACGCCAATCAGTTTGTTACGTCCATGTACCTATCCTATGGCCTCTACAACGCAAATCAGTTTGTTACGTCCATGTACCTATCCTATGGCCTCTACAACGCCAATCAGTTTGTTACGCCCATGTACCTATCCTATGGCCTCTACAACGCCAATCAGTTTGTTACGTCCATGTACCTATCCTATGGCCTCTACAACGCCAATCAGTTTGTTACGTCCATGTACCTATCCTATGGCCTCTACAACGCCAATCAGTTTGTTACGTCCATGTAATTATCCTATGGCCTCTACAACGCCGATAGTTTGTTTATGTCTACTGTACTACTATCCTATGGTTTCTTCAACACAATTTAGTTTGTGTATGTCTATGTACCTATTCTTTGCCTTTTACAACGCCGATCAGTTTGAGTATTTTTTTTACCTATCCAGTTGCATTGATGTATATTTATACATCATATCTGTGGCCTCGATCAGTCTCTTGCATCTAGCTTGTGTATTTAGTCTACCAGCCGCCGCTAGACTCTGTGTGCCTGGTCATTAAACGTCTCCACTACCCGAGTGCCATAATATATTAATCCGACACACTATGTCGGTTTTTTTAGACCACTCCACGTATATCCTACTTCTAGGCTTCTAATTTACATGCCGCTCTATGTATTTCTGTTTATCTATACCATTAGTGTGCTTAGCCTGCTGGTATACTGTACATGTTTCTGTTTGTTACCTCTAGGAGATAGTACAATATCACGCTAGTGGATGATGATGATGATGATGATGACAGGTAAAAATATGAAATAAGTATCCGAAAAATGTCTCTGACCTACACAGGATACATAATGTCGGATCAAAGTACGAATATCACTGTTGTATCAATGTAAAATTAAAATAAAATTGTCAGGCCTATATACTAAATGGCATGCAGCATAGTCTTTTATCAAAATTCAATATTATTTTGATGAGGTAATTAATTAATCTATACATTATTTACTTATTAAAATTTCACTATAATGATATTTGATAGTAGTTGGCAATAAATAACAATAATTTAAACAAAATTCCAATAAAAATAAAAAAGGGTCGATATTTTGGTGTCATAGATAACGGAATAAATATTAACATTTCAAATCATAAAGAAGTGTCTAAACAACTAGTAATTAAAGCCTCGAAGTAGTAATAATGTTTACAAACTGTGAAACCACCTGAGACATATTAAATATTAACACGTGCCGTGACGTCAGCAGTCCCTCCAACTGGACGGTGACACAACCTTTAATTACGCCTTTCAAGCCCTTTTCTCACCTTATGAATTATGACACAAATTTAACAAGTGGGTGTGTCACTTTGAATGTTGGTAAATTTTTGGGTATATATGCTTTTTACTACATTAACATTCCAGAATTAATTCACACATTTCACCTCAAAGGTCAAACGAAGGTCTATAGGTAATTAACGAAGATCTGAAGTTAGCATTAAATTCTATTAATTCCCTGCAATATTTCGTAGCCAAATCCATCCGAATTGAGTTATGATTAAACAGGTATAATAAGATAATAATTACAAATCATAATTCCTAACTACTTCGCAGCGTATTAGAAACAGGATGTATTTGAGTTTCGTGCAATAAACCAAAAGTTATTTATGGGAAGTGTAGAGGTATAATCGAAGAACAATATAACATTGCTTCTGCGTCTAGGGCCCACCGTGTTTACGGTATGATCATCCCATTCGCATTGCGTAGATCCTCCACCCACATACAATCTTCATGCATGAAAGGCAGTCTTTCAACAATAGTTTATTAATGAAATCGATGGTCAGTCGAAAGTTGGGTGGTACTCTTAGCCTCGACACTGCAGGTGTTCACGTATCAAGATTACACGTGGATCTAACATGAACGTATAATTTCTCTAAAAAATTAGGCAACAACGAACAATGGAAGTTTCAAATAATTTTTTAAAAGGTATAAACATAATTTTAAGAAAAGTAGTTCAAGCAGCCAAAGCATACGACGTGTCAACGAAAATTTTTCAATAATATAATGTCTCCAAAACAAATTGGTACATTATAAAAAAAGAGCAAATAGCAAAAAGAAATAAGGTTGAACATCGGTGGCAGATTAGTTAATGATGCTTCTATTATGCTGATCAATTTAATAGTTTATTTGCTGCTCTCACATACAATGAGGCACAACGTCCCTCATTGGCTGAACGCATATGCTTAAGAAGGCCTAGTCTAGCACCTCCAATGGCACTGAGTCGAGTTTCGAAGAAGAAGAAATATCTCAAATTATTAAAGAGCTTCCAGCCAAAAAAATGAAATAATTTTAATTTCATGACAGTGGTTCTAATAAAGACTTCAGACCACTAACTCATTTAATAAATTTGTTGTTTCAAAATGGAACTTTTCCCTCGCTCTTAAAAACTGCTAAAGTAAATCGAATTTATAAAAACAATCACCTTTTTCACTAAATACAAACTTGTAACTATCAGCAGTTTCTACTTTGCCAATATTGAGCAAAATATTTGAAACACTTTTCCTATTAAGAATGTTAAGTTTTTTTAACGAATACAAGCAGCTCTCTGAGTTCCGATTTGGATTCAGAAAGGGCAAATAAACTATAGAGTCTGGTAAGTGTAATCGGTATGGTTGTGGAGGGATTAGAATGTCGTAATTTACCTTTGGAGTTTTTGTAGACTTATCAAAAGCTTTTGAGTGTGTTGATCATAGATTGGAATCCTATGGTATCTGAGGCGGGCCCCTTGACTAGTTTAGTCCATACAACAGCCAAAGAACGCAATTATTCCAACTCAAATAATCAATCAATCAGATTTATGACACATTTCATTTGAATACAAGTCAAATCTATGTATTATCGGGCAATAAAAAAATAAATAGAGATTTAACAGTATTAGCACGTATCAGTATTAGCACGTATCAGTATTAGCACGTAACAGATTAGCACGTAATAGTATTAGCACGTAACTTATTAACACGTAACAGTATTAGCACGTAACAGATTAGCACGTAACAGTATTAGCACGTAACTTATTAACACGTAACAGATTAGCACGTAACTTATTAACACGTAACAGTATTAGCACGTAACAGTATTAGCACGTAACAGATTAGCACGTAACAGATTAGCACGTAACTTATTAACACGTAACAGATTAGCACGTAACTTATTAACACGTAACAGATTAGCACGTAACTTATTAACACGTAACAGTATTAGCACGTAACAGATTAGCACGTAACAGTATTAGCACGTAACTTATTAACACGTAACAGATTAGCACGTAACTTATTAACACGTAACAGTATTAGCACGTAACAGTATTAACACGTAACAGTATAAGCACGTAACAGATTAGCACGTAACAGTATTAGCACGTAACTTATTAACACGTAACAGATTAGCACGTAACTTATTAACACGTAACAGATTAGCACGTAACTTATTAACACGTAACAGTATTAGCACGTAACAGATTAGCACGTAACAGTATTAGCACGTAACAGATTAGCACGTAACAGTATTAGCACGTAACTTATTAACACGTAACAGTATTAGCACGTAACAGTATTAGCACGTAACTTATTAACACGTAACAGTATTAGCACGTAACAGTATTAGCACGTAACAGTATTAGCACGTAACAGATTAGCACGTAACAGTATTAGCACGTAACTTATTAACACGTAACAGATTAGCACGTAACTTATTAACACGTAACAGATTAGCACGTAACTTATTAACACGTAACAGTATTAGCACGTAACAGATTAGCACGTAACAGTATTAGCACGTAACTTATTAACACGTAACAGATTAGCACGTAACTTATTAACACGTAACAGTATTAGCACGTAACAGTATTAACACGTAACAGTATTAGCACGTAACAGATTAGCACGTAACAGTATTAGCACGTAACTTATTAACACGTAACAGTATTAGCACGTAACAGATTAGCACGTAACAGTATTAGCACGTAACTTATTAACACGTAACAGTATTAGCACGTAACAGATTAGCACGTAACAGTATTAGCACGTAACTTATTAACACGTAACAGATTAGCACGTAACAGTATTAGCACGTAACTTATTAGCACGTAACAGATTAGCACGTAACAGTATTAGCACGTAACTTATTAGCACGTAACAGTATTAGCACGTAACTTATTAACACGTAACAGATTAGCACGTAACAGTATTAGCACGTAATTTATTAACACGTAACAGTATTAGCACGTAACAGATTAGCACGTATCAGTATTAGCACGTAACATATTAACACGTAACAGTATTAGCACGTAACAGTATTAGCACGTAACTTATTAACACGTAACAGTATTAGCACGTAACAGTATTAGCACGTAACAGTATTAGCACGTAACTTATTAACACGTAACAGTATTAGCACGTAACAGATTAACACGTAACAGTATTAGCACGTAACAGATTAGCACGTAACAGTATTAGCACGTAACTTATTAACACGTAACAGATTAGCACGTAACTTATTAACACGTAACAGATTAGCACGTAACTTATTAACACGTAACAGATTAGCACGTAACTTATTAACACGTAACAGATTAGCACGTAACAGTATTAGCACGTAACAGATTAGCAAGTAACAGTATTAGCACGTAACTTATTAACACGTAACAGATTAGCACGTAACTTATTAACACGTAACAGATTAGCACGTAACTTATTAACACGTAACAGTATTAGCACGTAACAGATTAGCACGTAACAGTATTAGCACGTAACAGATTAGCACGTAACAGTATTAGCACGTAACTTATTAACACGTAACAGTATTAGCACGTAACAGTATTAGCACGTAACTTATTAACACGTAACAGTATTAGCACGTAACAGATTAACACGTAACAGTATTAGCACGTAACAGATTAGCACGTAACAGTATTAGCACGTAACTTATTAACACGTAACAGATTAGCACGTAACTTATTAACACGTAACAGATTAGCACGTAACTTATTAACACGTAACAGTATTAGCACGTAACAGATTAGCACGTAACAGTATTAGCACGTAACTTATTAACACGTAACAGATTAGCACGTAACTTATTAACACGTAACAGTATTAGCACGTAACAGTATTAACACGTAACAGTATTAGCACGTAACAGATTAGCACGTAACAGTATTAGCACGTAACTTATTAACACGTAACAGTATTAGCACGTAACAGATTAGCACGTAACAGTATTAGCACGTAACTTATTAACACGTAACAGATTAGCACGTAACAGTATTAGCACGTAACTTATTAGCACGTAACAGATTAGCACGTAACAGTATTAGCACGTAACTTATTAGCACGTAACAGTATTAGCACGTAACTTATTAACACGTAACAGATTAGCACGTAACAGTATTAGCACGTAATTTATTAACACGTAACAGTATTAGCACGTAACAGATTAGCACGTATCAGTATTAGCACGTAACATATTAACACGTAACAGATTAGCACGTATCAGTATTAGCACGTATCAGTATTAACACGTAACAGTATTAGCACGTAACAGTATTAGCACGTAACATATTAACACGTAACAGTATTAGGACCTAACAGATTAGCACGCAGTAATAAAAATGTTACCAAAATACACCGTCTCTTTAATTCTGTAAGATTCCGTTTGTAAGCACATTTTTCTTACTAAAGAAATTTTGTCCTTCTGGGAGTTTCATATTTTAGGCGGAATACACAATGACACATTCCTCACGGTAAGACAAAGAGGCTGACAAAGGTTGTTAGTTCCCTAAATGTACATCCTCCCAAACATAATACCATCTGGTTAAATTAGCCTACAACAAATATATTTATTTGTTATGTTGCGAAGACATTTGCTTGATAATTAGTTACATTATTTAAAACGAGGTGATCACTTAATATTTAAAACGAGGTGATCACTTAATATTTAAAACGAGGTGATCACTTAATATTTAAAACGAGGTGATCACTTAATATTTAAAACGAGGTGATCACTTAATATTTAAAACGAGGTGATCACTTAATATTTAAAACGAGGTGATCACTTAATATTTAAAACGAGGTGATCACTTAATATTTAAAACGAGGTGATCACTTAATATTTAAAACGAGGTGATCACTTAATATTTAAAACGAGGTGATCACTTAATATTTAAAACGAGGTGATCACTTAATATTTAAAACGAGGTGATCACTTAATATTTAAAACGAGGTGATCACTTAATATTTAAAACGAGGTGATCACTTAATATTTAAAACGAGGTGATCACTTAATATTTAAAACGAGGTGATCACTTAATATTTAAAACGAGGTGATCACTTAATATTTAAAACGAGGTGATCACTTAATATTTAAAACAAGGTGATCACTTAATATTTAAAACGAGGTGATCACTTAATATTTAAAACGAGGTGATCACTTAATATTTAAAACGAGGTGATCACTTAATATTCTTCGGTCTAATTAAAAAAATGTTATATGTACGTAAGCCTAAAATTTTTTTTAGGTATATTAGATACTAACAACTTAAATATTAATCTGTTCAATAATTTAGTTATCATATTTTCTAGAAAATTTGTGATATAGTTGTTAAAAAATAACTTTGTAACGTATAGAGTTAGGTATTACACGATTTTCGGCTACGACATTGAAGAGTTTAATGGTGTTTTTCCTGTTATGATTCGGCCACTATTTATGAAATCACCATGTCAGCAGATGGGAGAGCGACAGTGGAGCGCCTGGCAAAAACTAATAAAACTGTCAGCCAAGAAATAGCACAACTGCGACAGTGGAGCGCCTGACCTTGAGGCGCTCCACTGTCGTACCCTCGCGGGTCCAATGTGACAAGGGTTTTGACAAGGGTTCAAAAACTACGGGGTCTTTATATATATAGTGAGAGTGTGTTTAACTTGAGAGCAATAGACATATATTTATTAAAATAAGCATACATGTTACAGTATTTACATAAGATCCGGGTTTGTTAACAAATTTTACACTTCAAATTACTTTAGAAATAAAAAAAGCCTTCAGGTATTGAAATTGTAAATATAAGCTACATTGAAATAAGCTGTTATAGTTCGATTCATTGACACGCTTCTAAGTAATAGAAAACGTTATTGTATAAGACATAAAATCGTGGATTGGTTGGCGTTTGACGTATTCCTAAGTAACTATTTTTCGTGGTCCTTTCTATTAAATCAAGGCAAAGCAGGTTGAACCGTCAATAATGTAATCATTTGAACAATAGCCATTAAATAATTCAAATCATTTAAACAAAGTAATAAGTTGATAGTACATCTGTTTGCGGTATATATTTTCAGTTTTGTAATAAAACGAAATAATACCTTTAACATATACTGTTCTATAACACTTATGTAAATAGAATCAGTTATCATTGAGACACATCCAATACATTATTTTCATACCAACCAACAAGTAGATGACAATCAAATATTTAAAATCTTTGAAGTCTTTAGATAGCGTAAATTATCAAAAGACGTTTATTAGCGAGTGATAATTCAATGTGCATAGCGTCAAAATCAAATTAAATTATAAAATATCTTATATATAGTCTTTCCAGTCTCAGAACATTTTGACACCTACACAATAAATTCTTGATTTAATTAGATAAAACTGATAACTTAGTTATTTATCTTCTTTCAAATGTAAAACTCTTTTTTTAATTTTTAAAACAGTTACACCTTATGATATATCAGTTATATTATTATATATTGGAAACAAGTTTACTTAATTTGATTTTGTTCAATAATGCCTACCTTGTAGGCGAAATACCTCAAGCAAATAACACATTTATTTGAAAATTCTGATAATGTACAGTATAGTCAATTAAAGTCTTTATTTTTTAATTGTATAAAGATTTTATATTTTGTTTGTTTTAGAATATTGTAGCTTACAGATCGAATTAAATAGTGTTTGAGTTCAAGTATTGTTTGTTATGATTTAGATTGTAATAAATATTAAGTAAAAGTAAAATAGAATTTTTTTGTTTGAATTTCCATATTTTGTTATTTTAGAATATTGTGGTCTACAGATTGAGTGTAAATAGTATTTTTTGTTTGAGTGTAAGTATTTTTTTAAATTTTAAGTTTTAAATATTAGTAAGTGTAACCCAAACTATTTAGTTTAAATTTAAATGTATATTTATTATTTTAGAATGTTATACAAATTATTAAGTGTTAAAACTAAGAAATACATATTTGTTATTTATAAGCCTATTTGTAGTTATTTACCTTTTTTTTGTAACTTCAATTTCTTTGAAACAACTTGCCCAGTAATAAAACTAATATAATTTTAAAAACCCACTGCTTGGCTTTTACGAATTTGTATAAACTATGATTAATATTTTATAATTAATACTCATGGGTTAAAGGGGCAAGGCATAATCAAATGAAGAGTGTGTACGTGTTCCTTTTACATAAAACTAAAAAGTATAAAGTTTATAGTTTTTTTTTTTAAAGATGACTATAAACACATCATTATTTTAGTCCTCGGGAGTTGATGTGGTAAACATGATGTGGCCCACCTCCGAAGGCCAAGGTAGATACTGTGCATGAACAAGGGTAGATGTTTTCTGTCTGTACGATTATAAACTTGTTTTAAAACAAGTCTGCAATAGTTTAACCACTATTGCAAGTTTAATTCAAATAAAATGAAATATGATTAAGAAACGTGATTAATAGTTTTGATTAGTCTTTTAGGATAACCCCTACAGAATCAATGTAACACTTACTCCTACAAAATATGCAGTGCACTTAACAAAGTCAGTATGATAGTAGCCGTTGTGATATTAGATTGGTAGGTATTTAGAAGGCCCCGCGAGCTGAGCTTGATAGCAGGTAGGAATCAGGTAGAGTGCCGAGAACAGGTAGTTTTAGGTGCGACACAGGAGCGCCTCCCCACCCCTTTTCGGAGGCGCTCCTGAGTCGCACCCCTAGCGAAAATTATTTATGACAACCCCTTAGCCAGGTAAGAGGCGCTCCTGTGTCGCGGATTCGTCAGCAGATATACATCTTTACTTTTAACCATGGCAAAATGCAATAATGTGAAGTGTAAGAAAACAAAATATAAGAAACGTAGTAATTTGAGTGTTTAGTGAAACTGTCATTTTTATGATTTAATTTAACACTTAAACTATAAAAATTATCAATTGTGTAAATTAATTAATTCTAATATTACTTTTTGAATTTATACAATTAATAATTATACAATTAATTTATAGAATTAATACAGAAAATTAATAATGCTCATTTAGAACATAGAAGTTTTATGTTCTAGTTAAATATCTTTAAATTATATATTATGATAAATAAATTCAGTGTGTTTCATGGCTTGTTAACACATTATTTTTAAAATAAAAAAGAATTAAGTGTACATTAAATGTAAATCCATATACAGTCATTTTTATTTTCATCTGATGAAATAACACTATCAATTAGCCGATTTTTGATTCTGTACCAACAATTATATATTGATATACAGGTAAACTGTACGTTTAAAAAAAGTTAATTACTAATTCATCAGTTTTGTCTTGCGAAATCCAAAATAAATATGCCCATTTGACTCAATCAACTTACAAAATCACAGCGGCCTGCTGCGTGCAGCACTCGCCAGTGAATAAAAGAGGCCTATGTACAGGTTGGAATTAGGAATTTAGGGGACGCGTCAAAGTGTCCCAACGACATACTGAGCCAGTTTATTTGGGACAGTTGTCGTTGGGTCACTTTGTCCTCCATGTGCTAAAATCAGAAATGAGCCACTCTCAAAGGTCCTTGGTTTTTGCCTATGACTGTACTGTAATAACACTAAATCTGGGGTTGGTTTTTGAAGCTGGAAATTTTACTTTTAATGTCATTCATACAGTTTACCCTGTAATGTTTTAACACAAAGTTATGTAACATTCATGATCACAAATCAAAAGTTATATAATGACCTTTTATTTAAATACATTCATCTATAAATGACTATTAATAGTTTTTTAAACTAAAGCAGCAAACGTTTGCTTATCGTAAATGATACAATCGTATATTTATATGTTTATTTTGGTAACATCTCTAATAGAAATACATTTGACTAGTTGTATAGTAATATTAATAACATATTAATGTTAAATATTTGTTTTATTCACACTCATCTAGGTCCCTGACTGACTACTGGTAACAAGGTTACTACAAATAGCAATACATGTTATATGTTATCAATATTAAGTAATAGCCTAGTAAGTGTTTTCTCTAATAAATAAGTTACTTAAAAACTGTACCGTTATGTATGGTAAAAAAGGTTTAAAGTTATTAATCGATATACATCTGCAATCTGTACACATTCTAATAAAAATAGTAAAAGTAGTTTACTTTGATATAAAACAATGATATCTATTGTTACAAGTGGATAATAGATTATCTGCGTACTTTCCCGTTACACAACAGATTAATTTATGCTAGGTGATATAATTATAAAAATTCCTAATGTCCAACATTGAATATGTTAATACAATATATATATTTGAAATCAATAATAGTTACATTATATTTTATACTATAAAAAAGCTTTATTCATTTAAAAATTGCACAGTAAGTTCAAAAAATCATGTTAGGCTCCTCATCAGAATATTTTTTGTGTGAATTAGTAAGACACAAATGCATTAAAACCAATTATAACACAGTTACATTACTATAGTTACCAATTTAAAAAAAATCGATGTTCCCGGACATAAATGAAGAAAAAGATAAAAATGTGCACATACATGCGTGTCCTTAATAAGAAGAATATTGTTAAGAAGAGAGTGAGCCCTCTCGTAACTCACTAGGACCAAAGGTCGTCTTGTCATTGAAGAACTATTTACGCTCTTTACTTACAGACATCATGTTTACGGAAAGAGTGAGCCCTCTCGTAACTCACCAGGACCAAAGGTCGTCTTGTCATTGAAGAACTGTTTGCGCTCTTTACTTACAGACATCATGTTCACGGAGAGAGTGAGCCCTCTCGTAACTCACCAGGACCAAAGGTCATCTTGTCATTGAAGAACTCTTTGCGCTCTTTACTTACAGACATCATGTTTACGGAAAGAGTGAGCTCTCTCGTAACTCACCAGGACCAAAGGTCGTCTTGTCATTGAAGAACTGTTTGCGCTCTTTACTTACAGACATCATGTTCACGGAGAGAGTGAGCCCTCTCGTAACTCACCAGGACCAAAGGTCATCTTGTCATTGAAGAACTCTTTGCGCTCTTTACTTACAGACATCATGTTTACGGAAAGAGTGAGCTCTCTCGTAACTCACTAGGACCAAAGGTCGTCTTGTCATTGAAGAACTGTTTGCGCTCTTTACTTACAGACATCACGTTTACGGAGAGAGTGAGCCCTCTCGTAACTCACTAGGACCAAAGGTCGTCTTGTCATTGAAGAACTGTTTGCGCTGAAGACAGTGCGATATAAAATCATAGTATAACAAAAATTTTAATTCAAAAGCCCAGAATAGTTCGAAAAAGACACCAATTAATTGTACTCTGCAATCCATTCAACGCATCTAACACTGTATTTGTGAGTTCTAAAAGTGCGGATTCAGTAGATTTTCCTTGACGGAAACTTATGAGCTATTTAATTTATTCCATTTACAAAAAAACTTCATAAATTAAGTCGAGAAAGATATATTTTTTCGAACCCCTTTGATAACTCTGAAACTAGTGAAATTAGGAGGAAGTTTGTTATTTGCAAATGACCACCCATTTTTAGAAAAAGGTTCATTATATTCAGTATGTCCAGAAATATGCCAGTTTTAATGTATAAATCGGTTAGTAAAGTTATACAAAATTTCTTAACAGCAGAACTTTAACAAGTTAGGTAATAAATTTTCCCACCCTGAAGAGTTTTTTTTTTTTTTTTTTAACAGAGACCTGATTGTAACTAAGACTTCTTATTCAGATGTGGGAGATAGAAAGACTGAAGATTTTGTAGACGAATGTAATTGGGACAATCAGTTCTATGTACAGAGGTACTGGGCTCTGTCAGAGTAGGGCGAGGTTGTAGGTACAGAGGCACTGGGCTCTGTCAGAGTAGGGCGAGGCTGTAGGTACAGAGGCACTGGGCTCTGTCAGAGTAGGGCGAGGCTGTAGGTACAGAGGCACTGGGCTCTGTCTGAGTAGGGTGAGGCTGTAGTTACAGAGGCACTGGGCTCTGTCAGAGTAGGGCGAGGCTGTAGGTACAGAGGCACTGGGCTCTGTCAGATTAGGGCGAGGCTGTAGGTACAGAGGCACTGGGCTCTGTCAGAGTAGGGCGAGGCTGTAGGTACAGAGGCACTGGGCTCTGTCAGAGTAGGGCGAGGCTGTAGGTACAGAGGCACTGGGCTCTGTCAGAGTAGGGCGAGGCTGTAGGTACAGAGGCACTGGGCTCTGTCAGAGTAGGGCGAGGTTGTAGGTACAGAGGCACTGGGCTCTGTCAGAGTAGGGCGAGGCTGTAGGTACAGAGGTACTGGGCTCTGTCAGAGTAGGGCGAGGCTGTAGGTACAGAGGCACTGGGCTCTGTCAGAGTAGGGCGAGGCTGTAGGTACAGAGGCACTGGGCTCTGTCAGAGTAGGGCGAGGCTGTAGGTACAGAGGCACTGGGCTCTGTCAGAGTAGGGCGAGGCTGTAGGTACAGAGGCACTGGGCTCTGTAAGAGTAGGGTGAGGCTGTAGGTACAGAGGCACTGGGCTCTGTCAGAGTAGGGCGAGGCTGTAGGTACAGAGGCACTGGGCTCTGTCAGAGTAGGGCGAGGCTGTAGGTACAGAGGCACTGGGCTCTGTCAGAGTAGGGCGAGGCTGTAGGTACAGAGGCACTGGGCTCTGTCAGAGTAGGGCGAGGCTGTAGGTACAGAGGCACTGGGCTCTGTCAGAGTAGGGTGAGGCTGTAGGTACAGAGGCACTGGGCTCTGTCAGAGTAGGGCGAGGCTGTAGGTACAGAGGCACTGGGCTCTGTCAGAGTAGGGCGAGGCTGTAGGTACAGAGGCACTGGGCTCTGTCAGAGTATGGCGAGGCTGTAGGTACAGAGGCACTGGGCTCTGTCAGAGTATGGCGAGGCTGTAGGTACAGAGGCACTGGGCTCTGTCAGAGTAGGGCGAGGCTGTAGGTACAGAGGCACTGGGCTCTGTCAGATTAGGGCGAGGCTGTAGGTACAGAGGCACTGGGCTCTGTCAGAGTAGGGCGAGGCTGTAGGTACAGAGGCACTGGGCTCTGTCAGAGTAGGGCGAGGCTGTAGGTACAGAGGCACTGGGCTCTGTCAGATTAGGGCGAGGCTGTAGGTACAGAGGCACTGGGCTCTGTCAGAGTAGGGCGAGGTTGTAGGTACAGAGGCACTGGGCACTGTCAGAGTAGGGCGAGGCTGTAGGTACAGAGGCACTGGGCTCTGTCAGAGAGGTTTCCTGTTCAACTTTCCTGCTTGTTATTTCCTCCTTTTACTGTAATTTCTGTAATGTTGGGACTCACTGATATCTGCACTAAAGATGTGACGCGTTAGTTACGTGACAGGTGAGTATTTAAGGTGCGTTGAGTAATATTACTTGGATGCAACTTAAATTTAAGTTGTTAGTAGGATTAGAATATCTCACTGGCCTATTCAAAGCCCTACTAACTTACAAGATGAATGCCTGGGGCTTTTTCATGCAACGGGGTTTTTTTTAAGTTGAATAAATGATAGGTGTGTGGTCATTTAAGTTTAAGTGTGTGGTCGAGTAGGTGGATCAACACCACTGGACGTGTATGGGCGGATCAATAACTTTGGACTTTTATGTATGTGTGTGTGGGTGGGTCAATACCACTGAAATTGTAAGGGCGGGTGGGTGGATCAACAACTCTGAACGTGTGTTATCCATAAGAACTTGGACAGACTTTTTCAGAATAATTCTTGAAGTTATTATAAACATAAAAGTATTTAATTCACTACTTAAGTCATAGAGCCAAACCAACCGTTTTCACCTTAATAATGTTCAAGTCACTCATCCCATATTCCACATATAAATAGTCTCAACGTGAAACAAACACTTCAAATCAAACATTTTTAATGTATCCTTACGTCCAACACCAAGCTAGAAGAAGTATGAACGTTGAAATTCCTTGAAATTCACCTTGATCAAAGGTTGTCATAGAATGTCCATGATACACCATAGAACATACCCACCATGGAATTTTCGTTGTCTGAGTTAAAGTAAAAAACAACTTTCTTTTTTTAGGCTTCAGCCAGATACTGCTCTAATCAGGTCATGACTATAGCTTGATAGATCACCAATAATTACTTCATGGCATAATGTTGTGGGGATTCTGTACGAAAAATTGATTATTGACATAGTTCAAATTTCAGAAAAATACAAAACGAATAATTGCAAAAATCTATTTCAGAGACTGTTACAGGCTAATTTTTAAAAAACTTGAAACTCTTAACGTTATTCTGCCTCTACATTCTTGAAAAAACAAATTTTTTCATCTTAGAGGTTTAGAAATGCACCTTGACTCAGGGGCATTTCTAACAAATAAACAATAGATGCAGGGACAACTATATGACTGGGTGACACAAAATAGTAACATTTGAGCCCTCGGAAGCAGGTATTCTTTCTTACAACAGACTGCCAAATTATATGACCACAATACGCAAGTTAGTTGATTGCGGTTGCGTTGTTTGTCATCATCAGACCAGAGGAACACTATTTTGAGTACGCTACTTTTAAAGTAAATCTTATCACTGTAAGGACCTCATCACGTGCTCTGAAGGTTTTGAAGTAATATAGTAATAATTTTCTACTATATTCTGTGACGTTCACTTGTTTTAGATATTGAGTATTCTTATTATAACATAAAATGAACTTTCCAACAATTATGTATAAATATCTCTGAATATTGTACCTATCCTCATCCATTTTGGTAAAATAGGTCACCCCGACGGTGGGACTGTATTTATATAGTGGTGTCACAGAAAAGCTGACTAAATCAGAGAGTGTGAAATCCCTCAATATTGCACCTATCCTCGACCAATGTGAAAGCCGCAAGTTAAAGAGGGTTGAGGAAGGTCATCCCTACTGTGAAAAGGTATTAAACATTTACGTAATGATGTCATAGAGAGTGTTGCTAGATCAGAGTGTCAATATCACTCAACATTGCACTTATCGTGAACCAGTGTGTCAAAGAGGGTTGCATTAAGTCAGCCCAATGGCGGGAATCTATTAAACATTCGTATAGTGATATCATAGACAACTGGATAAAAGGAGAGAGTGGTAATTCCCGGATACTGCACGTAACCTCAACTACTAGTGTGTCAGTTTGTAAGCCTTGTGTTAAGGGGGGTTGTGGCAGGTCACCTCTATGGTGGTACGGTATTAAACATTCGTATAGTGATATCATAGACAACTGGATAAAAGGAGAGAGTGGTAATCCCCGTATACTGCACTTAACCTCAACTAATGTGTCAGTTTGTAAGCCTTGTGTTTAGGGGGGTTGTGGCAGGTCACCTCAATGGTGGTACGGTATTAAACATTCGTATAGTGATATCATAGACAACTGGATAAAAGGAGAGAGTGGTAATCCCCGTATACTGCACTTAACCTCAACTAATGTGTCAGTTTGTAAGCCTTGTGTTAAGGGGGGTTGTGGCAGGTCACCTCTATGGTGGTACGGTATTAAACATTCGTATAGTGATATCATAGACAACTGGATAAAGGGAGAGAGTGGTAATCAGAGAGAGAGAGAGCGAGAGAGAGAGAGAGAGAGAGAGAGAGAGAGAGAGAGAGAGAGAGAGAGAGAGAGAGAGAGAGAGAGAGAGAGAGAGAGAGAGAGAGAGAGAATTGAATTTCTTTATTTTACTTGCCTGAGTTTAAACCATAGGTCCACTCCTCTACTGGGACAGGCACACAAAATATACAAACCATAAATACAATTGGTCGTGGTCTTACAATACTAGACAATAATTTGTTCTTACAATAATTTCAAATATATAAACAATTACTCCAACAATTAATTACGGGTAGTTACTTCGAATATATATATGGTCAAGTTATTAATTATCATACTTCTGTACTAAATTTAAGTCTGGGATGTTAAATAATTTTTCATGGTCAAACCAAGTAGATTATATTCATAGGAGATTTTATCAGTATCAGTTCAAACGACTATGTTTTAAGCCACCAATTTACATTAAGAAACAGTTGGTACAGTCATTAAAATGTCCTTATTTTGATTATGCAATTTCTGCTTTTTGTGATATTAATAACGAATCAACGTCAAAGCTACACGTAGCTCATAATGCTTGTATTAGATATATATTTAACCTTAGGTTAGATGAAAGGGTAACAAAGTATTATAAAGAAATACAGTGGTTAAAAACTTTTGAGAAAGTGAAATTATTAATGCTGTCAAGATATGATTAGTAAATATATATATATATATATATATATATATATATATATATATTAGTAAATATATAGATATATATTTACTAATCATATCTTGACAGTATTAATAATTTCACTTTCTCAAAAGTTTTTACATTTCCTTCTTCTTTTATACTAACATCCATATTACTCAAAAATTTGATTGATTGGACATGAAAAGATTTTGTGTAGATAATTGTTCTATGAATTGGAAATTGCAGTGTATGATAGCCAAATCTTGTATGTCTTAAATAAACAGCCTGCATCTTCGTATATTTATCAAACAAGTATTCAGGTTTTTTATGTTTGAAAGTATTGAAAATTACGTTAAGTATATTTAGATCCCTTCTTTCATTAGTTTCAAACCACTGTAATTCTTTATAATACTTTGTTACCGTTTCATTTAACTTAAGGTTAAAGATATATCTAATACAAGCATTATGAGCTACGTGTAACTTTGACGTTGATTCGTTATGAATATCACAAAAAGCAGAAATTGCATAATCAAAATAAGGAAATATCAATGACTGTACCAACTGTTTCTTAATGTAAATTGGTGGCTTAAAACATAGTCGTTTGAACTGATATAAGCTCTGGTAAACTCTCTTATGAATATAATCTACTTGGTTTGACCATGAAAAATTATTTAACATCCCAGACTTAAATTTAATACATAAGTATGATAATTAATAACTTGACCATCAATTATGACAGGTATAAGACGATCTATAGAAATAGTGTTTAACATCTTCGAAGTTATTAGAATTATTGGTTTACATTTATTAATATTCAGTAATACGCCGTGATAAGTCTGCATTTAATTGGCTAATAGCATCGTTCACCTTATCTGGCCTACAGTTAATATACTGTTGAACATCATCTGCATACATCATAATGTTACAAAACAAAATAGTCTCACTTGTTCTATTTACATACAAGGAAACCAAGAGAGATGACAAAGTTGATCCTTGAGGAACGCCTAAAGGATTATGTTTCCATACTGACCCTAATCCCCCAGATGTCCTAACCTTTTGTAACCTATCCTCCAGATAAGACTTAAACCAATTAATAATAACATCAACAAAGTTATATGATGTTAGTACTGCTATTAACAATTCATGACTGACACGGTCGAATACTCGACTACAATCAAGTAACATTAGTACACTTACACATCCCTAACCTAATGTCATTAGTAATTTTAATTAGCGCTGTCTGCGTACTAAAATATTTTCTACATCCAGATTGATACTTACACAATATGTTATTATCATCTGCATACTTAATAACCTGTTTATAAACTAACTTATATAATATCTTACCTAAAACACAGAATACATTTATTGGCCTGTAGTTCTTACATTCTATTGGATTACAGGTCTGTGACATAAAAATTGTTTAAAATTGAATAAGTGATTTTTATAGTATTTTCAACGCTAATTTCGGGAAAAATAGTGAAAAAATTCCATCACGTACATTTCCTATTCCACAAACTGCTTGTCTATTTTTAGCTTTTTTCGATATTTTTATACATAGTTCCGTACTCTAGTGAGTTTGAATTTTTGTTTTTAGGATCTTTATGAACTGTTATAAGCCCATAGTACTTTTAATAAGTATAAAAAAAATACTTTAAGGTATTTTCAGTTACTTAGCTGTTTTTTTACTATACAAGTTGTATGTAAAATAAAGAGTTGATTAGGAGAAACCAGCATTATTTTCATGTCGGTGCTTGTCCATTGCCTCCCCTCCCTCGCCTTCCTCTTACTGACTCACTGAGCATCTTTCATGTCAGTGCCTGTCTGCCACAGTGCCCATCCCCCTCCCCATCACCAAGCAGTGAGCTTCTGCTACCTGTTCTTCAGTTCACAGAATCTCTTCACTCTGTGCTGTTCACGTGCTGTGGTTACTAGTGATTTGAAGTAGTGATTGTGACAGTAGTATTAAATGATATCTCGTGACACACGGATAGTTGGCAATAAAGTGTGAATCAAATAACTTTCAGTGATTTTTTATCGAACTACAAAGAACATAATTCAAGGCATCAGCCTAAACAGATTGTTTTCATGTTGTTGTGAAGTTGCTTTATGAAAAATGGCTACCAGAGGATGTATTAACTCACCAGATTGCTTCTGCTACATTTGTGGTAACTATACAGTTAAAAAGCAACAAAGAAACATTTCCGATTTTGTTGAAAAGGTATATTTTGCCTATTTTGGTATAAAGTTGGATGATCAAGACAAGTCTTGGGTGGGCAATACCACTGTACGTGTGTGGGTGGGCAGGTGGATCAATACCATTGTACGTGCATGAGTGGGCAGGTGGGTCAATACCACTGTACGTGTATGGGTGGGCTTGTGGGTCAATACTACTTACGTGTATGGGTGAGTCAATACCCCTGTACGTGTATGGCTGGGTGGGTGGGTCAATGTACGTGTATGGGTGGGAAGGTGGGTCAATACCACCGAACATGTATGGGTGGGCAGGTAGGTCAATACCTCTGTACGTGTATGGGTGTGCAGGTAGGTCAATACCACTGTACGTGTATGGTTGGGAAGGTGGGTCAATACCACTGTACGTGTATGGGTGGGCAGGTGGGTCAATACCACTGTACGTGTATGGGTGGGTGCGTGGGTCAATACCTCTGTACGTGTATGGGTGTGCAGGTAGGTCAATACCACTGTACGTGTATGGTTGGGAAGGTGGGTCAATACCACTGTACGTGTATGGGTGGGCAGGTTGGTCAATACCACTGTACGTGTATGGGTGGGCAGGTGGGTCAATACCACTGTACGTGTATGGGTGGGCTTTTCTCCTTCAAGAAGAGCTTTGCGGTTGAGTTACTATGGTATAATCCAACATTTCTTTTCACTTTCAAAACATACACTTGTAACACGTATTTTACTTTTTACGGTATCATATTATTTGACAAAAACCATATTGCTATTTCTATTATTTAGATAATATATTTATAATTCTTGGTGGAACAACAACAACTTGCCAGCGTTGAATGCAGTTAAGGATAAAGCGAAAGGATAAATCGGCAAACTGTAAAATGTACGTTTATGTATAATATAAATTATAAATGAAAAGAAGGAATCATTTTCAAATAGTATATTTAATGATTTTTCAATTATTTTTCAAAGTTCGATAGAAAACTTAACTGCACACACCCACCCATTCACACACAAACACACAACACACCCATACACCTAACACCCATACACACAATATGCGTCTTCCTTCCACGATAACCTTCCAAATATCATTACTATTAATATTGTATGACTGCAGCAATGAATTGAAATACCTATTTCTGGCATATCTAGTAAGTATTTTAACTCTATTTCTTACTTGTCTGTAGTTTTCCCAGACTAAAGCATCCTTAGTTCTCTGGCCTTTCCTAGGTTGAGGCACCGCTCTCTCCATTATCCTCTGAAACACTTCTTGGATTTCCTTCGCACACCTATCTACATCTGCTCGGTCCCAGTTTAGCCCTTCCAGTTCTTCCACTGAAACTCTATCAATCATTCCTCCAATCAACTTCTCTCAGATTACTGCGTATTCTTGGTTGCACTCTGTTATTAACCTCATATTTTATCAAGCGGTGATCGCCCAAAGACCCTTCCACAACTTCCCTAGATCTATACGAGCCCTTACCCAGGGACTTAAGCCTCCCATCAACAATCTATGGTTGACAGTACAAGAACATCCAAGTCCCCACAAATTGGCAGATGGTGAGGGACTTGGACAAGCTGGATAAAAGGAGAGAGTGAAAATCCGTCAATCTTGCACCTAAATTTAACCAATGTGTTAGTCGTGTGTATAGGGGAGTTGTGGCAGGTCAACCTTATGGTGGGAAGGTATTAAACATTCATATAGTGATATCATTATAGACAAGCTGAATAAAATGAGAGAGTGTAAATCCCTCAATCTTGCGCCTACCCTCAACCAATGTGTTAGCTGTGTATTAAGGAGTGTTAAGGCAGGTCAACACTGTGGTGGGACGGTATTAACATTCATATAGTGATATCAAAGACAAGCTGGATAAAAGGAGAGAGTGTAAATCCCTCAATCTTGCGCCTACCCTCAACCAATGTGTTAGCTGTGTATTAAGGAGTGTTAAGGCAGGTCAACACTGTGGTGGGACGGTATTAACATTCATATAGTGATATCAAAGACAAGCTGGATAAAAGGAGAGAGTGTAAATCCCTCAATCTTGCGCCTACCCTCAACCAATGTGTTAGCTGTGTATTAAGGAGTGTTAAGGCAGGTCAACACTGTGGTGGGACGGTATTAACATTCATATAGTGATATCAAAGACAAGCTGGATAAAAGGAGAGAGTGTAAATCCCTCAATCTTGCGCCTACCCTCAACCAACGTGTTAGCTGTGTGTTAAGGAGGGTTGAGGCACGTCAACACTATGGTGGGATGGTGTTAAACATTCATATAGTGATATCATCATAGACAAGCCGGATAAAAGGAGAGAGTGAAAATAACTGAATCTTGCACCTACCCTCAACCAATGTGTTAGCTGTGTGTTAAGGAGGGTTGATGCACGTCAACACTATGGTGGGATGGTATTAAACATTCATATAGTGATATCATCATAGACAAGCCGGATAAAAGGAGAGAGTGAAATTCCCTCAATCTTGCACCTACCCTCAACCAATGCGTTAGCTGTGTGTTAAGGAGGGTTGATGCACGTTAACACTATGGTGGGATGGTATTAAACATTCATATAATGATATCACATAGACAAGCCGGATAAAAGGAGAGAGTGAAAATAACTCAATCTTGCACCTACCCTCAACCAATGTGTTAGCTGTGTGTTAAGGAGGGTTGATGCACGTCAACACTATGGTGGGATGGTATTAAACATTCATATAGTGATATTACATAGACAAGCCGGATAAAAGGAGAGAGTGAAAATAACTCAATCTTGCACCTACCCTCAACCAATGTGTTAGCTGTGTGTTAAGGAGGGTTGATGCACGTCAACACTATGGTGGGATGGTATTAAACATTCATATAGTGATATCATCATAGACAAGCCGGATAAAAGGAGAGAGTGAAATTCCCTCAATCTTGCACCTACCCTCAACCAATGCGTTAGCTGTGTGTTAAGGAGGGTTGAGGCAGGTCACCCCTACTCTGTTAAATATTCACACATTGACGTCAGAGACGGGCTACCCAAATGTGATGCGACGACAACCTCTTGTCTCAAGAGCCTGTCTCTTCATTAAGGCCATGCAATGCTTTTTAACACCAACTTTTTTTATAAGTAACGAAAATAGTACCGTTCTTGTTTTTGTGTATCTATTATTTGTACTATGAAAAACCTTCAAAAAGATATTTCATAAGATACATTGTTTAGTTAAAATTAAATATATTAAATCGAATCGTACAGTAATGCCAATATTTGTTGAGTTAATTGAAGAAGACTTAATTCGTTTAAATCATATCATTTATAATATATAAATAAAATTTATTATATTTCAACTAAATTTTGTTTGAATGTAATATTTTTTTACTTTTAATACTATATTTAGGCCCAGAATACTTGTACTTTTTGTATTGCTATTACACCTTTGATTTAGCAAGGGAATTATATATAAATTAATATAAGCCGATATGAATTTTGTCAACATTTTCATGCCAATTGACAATAATAAAGTCATTTTAACTTAGTGATATTTTTATTTTTAATTTAGTGAAATGTAAATAATACATTTCAGATCGATTAGTAATTTTAAATTGCATTAATGTATAAGTTAGTGTAATACGGCAAGTCTTACCAGGTACACGACATTATACCCCTTTTTAATGTTATAAGAATATAATATTAATTATATATTAATATTAATTCTAAACAAAACGCCTATTTATAAAATTACGTATATATATATTAAACATTTTCCAGATATAATATAATATTTTTTCGTTTAATGTAATATAATTTACTATGTAATAAATTTCATAATATAATATAAAAAACTAGTAATAATATCCGTAGTACAAAATTGAGTTTTGATTTGGGCTTCATCAAATTTAATTACGGTAACTTATGTTATTTTATTTGAAACTATGATAAAAACACTAGTTTTATAATCTTAATATTTATAACTAACCCTACAGATTATTAGACTAAGAAGACGTTATTAAGACATTAAATGTAAGAAAGGGAGATTTTTGCCCTAATTTCACCTCAGTAAAGAAGTGTTTCTATTCTACAGAAAAGAATTTACTGGTTATTGTTCAAATTGTTTTATTCAATTGTTAAAACCCAGTAACGTAAATGTAGCAGATTTATTAAGAGATTATCTATAGAATAAATATTAATTTTCATATATACTTGTTGTTTTACATGGTTAACTATGTAAACCCCTATATAACCTATAATAACTGGGCTTTAAATAGTTATTGCTATCTTCATTTATCACTTGTAAGTCATCAATATTTAATTAAGACACTACGTCACGTGTGTTGTTGAAAGCTCTAAAAAACATAGTTTTTCGTGTAATTTTTCCAGATATTGTAAAATGTGACAATGGAAATAAGTTAATATAAATCAGATAATAAAAGTTGGTAGTTGAGTCGAGAAACAGGTGGGAATGGTTGTAAGTTGACTAGGACAATGCTCTCAATACTGTAGTGGTTATGACTTTATTCTGATATTAATTTATTTTATTTTTATAATGCGAAAAGATAGCGTAAGCCCTTGACAAAACAACAATGAAAACAATTACTCAGCCTGGTACTTCTAATTATCAATTATTACTAGCTGACGAACAGAAACCATTAGTTGGATTGTTGTAAAATAAGTCGTAAACAATAGGGTTATAAAAATATCGAATCCTTATATCATGTAACTATTTTTGACGTATTAATAGATTATGTTCATGCCTTATATTGTTTTTTTAGTTGAAGAGCTTAACTGATAAAACTAATAAAACGTTTTAAAAATTAAACCTTGAGCTTGACAAAAGTAAAAATATTAAAAACGTCGCTTAAAACAAAACGTGACTGACGTTTTGAATAGCTGTAACGTGCCAGGGGACTTCAATAAGGGTAAAAATGTTTTTATTAAAACAGGAGGCCGAGGTTTTATTGAAACTGGCCCACTGAATGGATGGGCAAGTTGGTGGAAGAGAGAGAGAGGCCATTCTCTCTTATGAATGTAAAGTAAGGTAATGTTTTCCCCCAATTTCTATAAGTAATTCCTTCTAGAGCCTCTCTATTCATCAAAGGCTTAAAGGCGCTACATTCATTGTTAGTGACAGGCTTTCTTTGTATAACCAAGTTACACCGACGCCGTTAACTATATACTGAGTTCTAGTTTAATAGTTTTTATAAATTTGCTCATACACATTAATTCAATTTTTTATAGTAAATAAGTTACCAAGCATGACAGTAATGATAGTAAATATTGCTGTTTAACTACTTGCTGTTGCCGTATGATTACAAAATATGGTACAAGCATAAGGAAAAAGCATAAGGAAATAAACTAGTTTTACAAAAATACTTAGTGTTGTATAATGGAACTGAAACGATCTAATATTTGTCACTGAAGATATAATATTACTGAAACTAACAAGTTATGTATACGTAGTTCTATTAAAACACGTAGCGAGTGTTACTTAAACTACAAAATATTATTGAAACTATCGATAATTACCTAAACTACCTAGTCTTGCGCTGACCTGAGGACATAAGAGGGGCTCCCTAAGTGGTAAGCAGGGCAACGGAGGCACAACTTGGCTCTATAACAGGTCCCCAGGCCAGGCCAGCACTCGAATTGGCATCTTCTATACAGTACTACTGCATTTGTATAGAAGAATTGAACATGTATGTGCGGGTGGGTGGGTATTATATGTAAATTATTGACATATGATTACTGTAAAATCGTTTAGTCACCTCATAATCAAATGAATAATGACATTTTACAGGCTACATTTGAACTCCACAATTTGATAGTGGGAATTCAATAGATCGGCCGGGTGGCAGGCTGAGGCTTGACGTCCAAACTCGAGGACCCTGAACTGAACACAGAACCACAGCACATAAGAAATAAACACCGCCAAAAAGAAACTCAAAAATTAATATAAAATAAAGAAACCATAAAATACAAATGGGAATAAGATTGAAGATAACAATACATTTATATTGGTCCAGAATGGAGTATGTGTATGCCAAACAATTCACACATAGACAACAGTGAACAAGTAAAAATGATTCTAACATAATTTTGAGCAAACAAGACAAATTAAAAAAAAAATTAACTTTAGGCTGTAAAAATATAAAAAGTTTTTTAATTTAATCTGGGTTTAACAAATAAAACGTTTATCAGAGATTTAAAATAATTACGTTACAGGATTTGACAAAATTAAACAGGTAGACTAGGTTATGAATATACTTGAAAAGAAAATCAAATGAATAAATGAATGAATTAAAAGGAATAATGAAT
The DNA here is from genome assembly GCA_035578905.1 of Stictocephala bisonia. Lineage (NCBI taxonomy): Eukaryota > Metazoa > Arthropoda > Insecta > Hemiptera > Membracidae > Stictocephala > Stictocephala bisonia. The sequence continues at coordinate 58,371 of JAQJVL010000274.1, read as the reverse complement.
AAATTAAAAGAGTGACACAATTAACTTAAGCACATGGTCTTGAACAAAAAAAAACAAACCTAGAAAATGTAAAAGAACCCTAGAAAAACACAGAAAACATAGAAAAGAACACAAGTAAAAAAAAACTGAACATGGGAAGAAAATATATTATTGAACAAAAGTTTTACTAAAAAGGTGATTAGGTATTTAAATTAAACTAACTAATCAACTTATTTAACATTGTTAAATTTGTCTTTAGCCGATCATGAAAGAAGGTCAGAAGTAGCCGGAAAAGTGAAGTAGAACAGACGACAAGGAACAGGCCAGACAGACCGGGAGCAAGAATTACGAACCGACCAGAGTCCAAGTCAACGGCCACGAAAGTAGAAGCAGAGAGCGCAAGTGCGACACTCGAGTAGCCTCGTAAACGAAAGCGAAGAGAAACAAAAAATGTACCAGTCGAAGACACGGTACAATGGGTTGAGGTCTTGGGATAGGAATGGACAAGTGCAAACTTCCATTGAACAGAAAAAATTTAGCTACTAAGAAGCACATTATATATTTTTATTACAGTAGGTAATAATGCGAACAAAATGTCTTTTGCCTTACGTATTGAAATGTTATCAAAGCCCACGCACTACTAATTATATGACGAATAACCTTCAAAACATCAGTCTGAATGGCATATTTAAAAGAAAATTCAGTGTGATGAGCTGCTTGCTGATCATCAGAAATCTTAACAACTCATGGCTTAACATATATGTCTCAACTGACTATTCATACGAGCACAAGAACTATAAAATATATTCAAATCGTGTATGGGTACATGGACTGGATGAAAATCTTTCGGTTTGCCGTAGCCAAAGCTTTTGACTTTGCGCCAAATTTCTTGGGATGACTGCTTTTGGTTTTGAAATAGTTTATGGGTGTACCTAAGACTGGAATTTCTTAGAATAGTTGAATCCTGTTTCTCGTATAACGATACTAACCCATTAAATCGATAATGTAAGTTTGCTTGGCTTTAATAAAAAAATCCCTCCTGGCCATGAGATTTCGGTTTTCATCCATGGGACAGGATGTCAGAAATGAGTTTAGTCACAAACTGTTTGTCTTATAACTTTGATTAAAATTACCAACCATGTCATACCATGGCTATTTAGAACATCTGTCATAAAATAAACCTCATTAATCTGGCTAAACTCTGTATTTTCTGAAGTTTATTTTAGCTTTGGTAATCCTAACAGTCTATACGCTACAAATTCCGTGTTTATATTATACAGACGGAATTGAAAGTTGCCCTTGACTGACAATATCATAATTGGTGAATTTATGAAACCATCACTTGTTTTTTTAGAAAAAATTCAAATATTCCAGCAAATCAACAATTTTACCAATTATAATTTTGGAATGTAAAATAATATATGATAGAGGTAATTTATATTACAGTCCTATGTTCTGTGAAAGTAAAATGTATAAATATTTTGAATCACTAAAAATTCAAAGTGATTAATTATTAATTTGAAAACTTACACTGTAGAAAAAAATCATTGGTCACTAAATACCTAAATGTCACAATCATTTGACATTGGCTTATCTTACTCGTGAGGATGTGTCAGCGGACTACCTTTAGTCCCATTTAGCTGGATACCGATGGACTTGTCAAACATTTTTGAAAGTAGTAAAATAAGTTACTTATATAAAACTATAAAATATTAACAATCCAGATAGAAGCGTACTGATGGCAATGACTTAATAGAGGTTTTGAAAATAATAATCACACAACGCTAATGGTCAATAGTAAACTAGTTATACAAATTATAGGACATTTCCAGCCCTAAGTTCTATATGAGCAAATTTCCAATCTTTAAAACTCGTACACTTGAAAAATGTTTAAATGTATGAGGAACATTAACATATAAAATAGTGTTTAAAATGAATTGGTTCATCGATTCACTTCAAGATGAGTTGATTGGTCCCGAGGTTACTGAACTCTGAAATAAAAACAGTTTGCTTTGGTTCTCAATAAGGTCTCCTCCAGCTGATATTGAATGGCTAACGAGAGATTGGGGCGAAGGTAAGAACACCTTCAATGGACCACCACCCCTGTTTGCTTTTAATCTACATTAAGTGCCAAACTAAGTGGTGAGTGGTGTTCAGGAAAACAGTTTTCGTATCGAATTTATTTAAATTCTCCTTTCATTTACGACAAACAAATATTTTTGTGAAGGGACTCAGGACCTCAAACTATCATTGCAAAAGCTATTTTTAAATATTTAATTTCCATGGATTTAAAGCTTTTAATTATTCAAGTTTATAGAAACAACTAGAATAACAATAAAAATGTATTAAGGTAACTCCAGAAACACAAATGACATATTGAAGAGAATCTGTTCGGGTCCTACGTATTGCAGAATTGTCAGTGGACCACAATAATTTATCAAGTATACAAATTGACCTACCTACAAACAATCTATATATTTTATACAGTAATCAGTGAGCTTTACAAACCATTCTCCATTAATTAACTATCCAACTGTAAAAAGTTACATTGCATCATTTTACATCAGTCCAATTTAAAATTGTCATTGAGTTATGTTTAACAGTCAAAATCTACAATCAATAATCATGTTATTCACTCAAGTGTATTACCGTTTTCCACATACCTTTCCTCTTTAGTTATTATGACGGACAAAAATTTACAGAATATAACGTTATCGATGAAAACGGTAGAAAAAGTGAAATAAAATGAATGTTAGTCACGTAGACTGCCATAAACCAAAGGGTTCCTCTTACAATTAGAATCATAACATTCTCAGCAATATTCCAAGGCTCGGGTATAGCAGTTGCGTGTCTAGACTCCATCTCGGGTAACTACTGCTTTCCACACCACCAAGCTGTTATTACTTTTCATATATCCCTAGGTAAAAATCTCTCTTTTGACGATTACGTAAAGAATATCTGCATTATAATCTGTCACGAATAATTATTTTTTGAAAAACAACAAAACAGAACATTTATATTATGTATATAATAATTGTACAACTTTTTTTTCGTTTTTAAAGGCGACCTCGAACTAACGAACAAAACAAGTTGAGCAAGCCTTCTTGTAATTTAAATGCCTACTACTCCACATAACAAACCACAAGTTCTTCCTGGCCTTGGGTATAGCGCATTTCACGTGTGAACTAATCAACACTGTTTTTCTGAGATTCAGTGTCATTTTTATCCACATTACAATCGAATCAATATATGATCAAAGGTTCAAACATTCCCTTGAATCAGCGATCTGTTAAAATAGTTTAATGTCGTTGGCATGAAGTCGAATTTTTCAGTTCAAGACGTATGTTATGTCGTCAGTAAATAAATAAATCTCTTATTTGGAGTTTTTTATCAGTTCTAAGCTGGCCAAAACGTTCTTTAAATATTATTTAAACATAAAAAGTATTTAAAAAATATATGATAATGAATCATATCAAACTGTGTTCGACGTTTAACCACAGTATACGTAACTGTAAGAAACGAAGACAGTTTCTTGGTATTTATAACAGTTGAACGATGCTTTGTGAAAGCAATATGATGAAGAGAAATAATGTGGCAGACTTTCTTATTCAAAAACACGTGTGCCTCCTCAGATAGCTTTGGTATTAATTAATCACAGAACAGATATCGGCCTAAAATTACACATATTTCAGGGTTCCTTTTTTGTATCAGGGTTATCAGTCCTATCTTCTAGACCGGAGGAAACTCTCTTGGTATTAAAATCTAGTCGAACAATTATACAAGTATAAAATCAATTTAATCAAACACTCCTTTAATAGTACACGAAGGAATATTTAAGGATAACTAAGAAATCCGTAAGCGAGTCCTTAGGGCTTTGACGGCATATTGAACGGCGTCAACCGATGCGAAGGGAATGTCAACTACTGAAATATTTCCTTTTTATATTTATTTATAATCAGATTCTTTCATTATTCACACAATCAAAAACTTGGTAAATGGACTTCGAACTTAAAGCAGTGGTACTACTAGCAGTGCAAACATTACCATCAATGCTCACTGCTAGATAGAAGAAGAATCATCCCCGAGGTGGTTCAAATAATTACTGGAGTTAGTTGTTTTCAGCTCCAGAACCCATTTATTCCTCCTGATCGCGTAAATATACTTCTGAGATAATCTTACTACGTTAGGAATCATTATGATACGGAGAAACTCACTGTAGTTTCAGTGGTGTTTTGTTTTGATTGACTGAATAATAGATGAATTAAAAGCAACGGCCGCACCAAAACATTAGTGCAAAGAACAGAACGTCTGTCTAGTTTTACAACGAAGGTATTGAATAATTCCAAATAATTCCTAGAATAAAAATGAAACAATCCTTCTTAGAGGATAAGATGCAATCCGATATGTCGTATTATTAGCCTGTTGGATAACCAAGTTATGTGAGAGCTGGATCACGTTACAAACACTGCAAATACTTGTTGTCACTACATTCCTTCACTGCTTTCTCTGTCCCCATCGTATCCATTAGTGCTTACTGACAGTAATGCTGTTGTACGGCAAACTGAAAAGACTAAATTTGTTGCTGGATCATTTAATTTTAATATAATCTGTTAGGAAGTTTGAAGGGTAAATTCAAGGAAGTTTCACTAAGAACAATTCTTTTTGTAATATTTTACATTTCAGTCACTTGATAATATTAATACAGATAAGTATTAGTATTAATAATAACCTTTATTTTCACTAAAATACATTTCATTGCATGCTCTACATCACTTATCTTTGTTCATAGACCTGCTCAACTAGACAAATTATAAATTAAAAAAATAATTATTAAAGGCACATTGTTATTGAGGCTATAATAACACATCCGTACACTATTTAACACATATAATAAGCATATCAACAAAATAAGAGAGAAAATAAAAAGTTAACATCCAGGGCTTCAAGAAGCCTGAGTGGAGGTACGGTTCAACTAAAATAGTAAGAGTTCAAAGTTTACATTTGATGCAAAGTAAGATTAAAACTTATACATTTAAAGACGACCTTTCTCCAATTCTGTGATGGTTTATAAACGTTCATCATCAATACGTACCTGTATGGGTGGGTGAATCAATTCCACCGTACGTGTATGAGCGGGTGGGTGGATCAAAACCCGAACATGTATGGGCGGGTGGTTGAGTCAATTCCACAGTACGTGCAAGAGCCGATGGGTGGATCAACATACCATACGTGTATGGGCGGGTGGGTGGACAATGCCACCGTACATGCATGAGCGGTTGGGAGGGTCAATAATACCGTACCTGTATGAGCGGGTGGGTGAGTCAATGCCACCGTACGTGTATGAGCGGGTGGGTGGATCAATACACCGTATGTGCACAGACATAATTCTGTAATTTAAATGAGGTTGAAACGCTGAGTAGAGAGATCAATAATATTATGTATTTTTTATTAGGTGATAATAATTTTACAATATATTTATCTTTAAAAAATAGCTTTTAAATATTTTAGCTGAAAATTACTAAAAAATTATAAATCTTATGCAAAATTAATTGACATGTCATAAAAAGATTAACAATTCAATCATAAATCCAACGAGCGTTTATTTGCCAAAATATAATCCTAATAACGGAGAAACACAACTGTGCTTCAGCCAGGCCGCTGCTGAACATTGTAAGGTATACTGTGCTTCAGCTAGGCCACTGCTGAACATTGTAAGGTATACTGTGCTTCAGTCAGGCCGCTGCTGAACATTGTAAGGTATACTGTGCTTCAGCCAGGCTGATGCTGAACATTGTAAGGTATACTGTGCTTCAGCCAGGCCACTGCTGAACATTGTAAGGTATACTGTGCTTCAGTCAGGCCGATGCTGAACATTGTAAGGTATACTGTGCTTCAGCCAGGCCGCTGCTGAACATTGTAAGGTATACTGTGCTTCAGCCAGGCCGCTGCTGAACATTGTAAGGTATACTGTGCTTCAGTCAGGCCACTTCTGAACATTGTAAGGTATACTGTGCTTCAGTCAGGCCGCGGCTGAACATTGTAAGGTATACTGTGCTTCAGCCAGGCCGATGCTGAACATTGTAAGGTATACTGTGCTTCAGTCAGGCCGCTGCTGAACATTGTAAGGTATACTGTGCTTCAGCCAGGCCGATGCTGAACATTGTTGAAACCACCATAATTATTATTGTTGGAAGTGGCTCTCACATAAATAACTATAAAACAAAAACCGCTTAATAACTCAATACTTCAGTTCTGGTCAATTCTTAATCTTTCTGTGAAACTTTAGACTAGCTATTGTTACTTAAGATATAATCCCTGCCATTTTAATACGAGGATTTGGATAAGTTTGTTTATATTTGAATATCTAGTAACTTGTATCCGATTTTGGATAAATTACGAGTCATATAAGATAATCATGATTAACTCATTGAAAAATTACAAAATATATATTTGAAGTCCAGTTGTTAACGTTACAGAGATTCTCTACCATCACATAAAAAGATTTTAACATTGACAAACACTAAATACATAAGTACATTATCCTGCCATTTATGAATTTAATGTTGTACCGTAGTTAACACGATAGCTCCGAGAAATGAAGTCTGTGCCGTAAGTGGCAGTCCGTCTGTCTTGCTTCTGATCTCAAAGTCATAAATGAACCAATATTTAGAGGGTCAGTTTTTAGTCAAGCCGCAATCCGGTTTGCCGCAAAGAGGAGCACACCTAGTGCGCGCGCAGGAACTGTTATTAATATATTTAATTTTAAGTTAAGTTTTAGATCCAGCTCTAACATGTCTATGCAACCTCTCGTTCGAAAATGGCAAATTCCCTATCGTGTTGAAACATGCAATCATTCGGCCAGTTCATAAGGAAGGGAGCAAGTCTGATTGTAATCAATATAGGCCGATTTCTTTACTTTCTAACTTTTCGAAGGTTCTAGAAAAGTTGTTTGTTGTTTTAGGCTTCTCCGGTTCATTGAAAAAAATAACTTATGGACTCCACATCAATACGGGTTTATAAAGCAAAGATCAACAATAGATGCCGTTAATTCATTAATATCTGCTATCGTTAATGATCTATATTCAAAGAAGCTAAGCCTTGGCATTTTTATTGACCTAACGAAAGCCTTTGATCTTGTAAACCATGAAAGGCTTCTCAGAAAGCTTTCCCTTCTGGGAGTTATGGGTCCTGCTTATAGTTGAATCTCTACTTTCCTCACAGAGCGAAGTGTAGCTGTTCGGATGTAATTTTTAGGGAAAGATGGATGCCTAAATGTTGTAACTTCTTCTAGTACTCATGTAGGGATGCCCCAAGGATATGTTTTGGGTCCCTTCCTTTTTCTCCTTTTTATGAATGATTTGCCTCAGGAGGTGCGCCCCTCTCTTCTTTGTCTCTTTGCGGATGACATTTCCATGGCTGTTGGGGCTCCTGACCAACACCAGCTTGAAGTAAAAGCATACAATGAAATGAAATCATTAAGTCAATGGTTTCAGAAAATTGTTCTTACAATGAATACATCAAAAACTCTTCTTGTTAATTTCAGCATTTCGAATTTGTCTCATCCACCACACATTTACTTGAGTGTTGATGGTTCTGTGTTACCTCAGTGCAATGAAGTAACATTTGTAGGAATAGTGCTCTATAAAAATTTAAAATTTCATAGCCACATTAATAAAGTCAGAAACATAGCGTCAGGAGAATTTGTAATTAGAAGACTTGCAGCCTTGACTGACACGTCACTTCTTACTGCGTATTATGGCCTGGTTTTTCCCTATTTAAACTATGGAGTAGCAGTCTGGGGAGGTGAAAGTGCTCAAACCAACCTTCTTTTTAGACTTAAAAAAAGCGATTAGGGCAGTTTTTAAGAAGCAATATCGACACTCCTGTAAACAGATTTTTAAGGATTATAGAATTTTTACATTTTTCTTTCTATATATTTTTCAGTGTATAAAATTTGTTAAGAAGCACACCCAAACCTTCTCTAGTACAACAACCCATAGCCATAATATACGAAATAAATGTACACTCGCCATTCCGAAACACAGAACATCATTTTTCGAGAGACTACACAGGAACTAAACTCTTTAACACTTTGCCTGCATCAATCAGGCGGGATACTTGTGCCAGGTCGTTCGAACGGAGGGTTAGAGACTATCTTCTGGACGGAGCCTTCTATGGCGTTCGGGAGTATTTTCAGGCAGATGCTGACAGTAATCTGTGGATTTGTATATAGATTTAGAATTAGTTAGTAATATTTTATTTTTAACAACATTTTCGTTATGTAAACTGACTCATTTCATGTAATTTTAAATTATCAACGAAATACAGAAGTTTGAGTTTGAGTTGAATTTGAAAAATTTTTCAATTATTTAAAAACACACAACAAGGATATGGGACGGAAATTATTTTTACTAGTGATATCGTTTGAATTGTATAAACAGTACAAGTAAACGTTACACAACACAAATGTATTACAATATAAGCACAAAATGCACAAATATATTACAATACAAGTACAAAATGCATAAATATGGTGATCGATTTCGGTGAACCACGCTCACCTTCCTCAAACCAGAAGGATTCATAAAAGAATGGAAAATTGTGTTCAACAACTCAGTTTATTGGCCTATTGGCTGACGTGAACCCATTGGCTGGAATCGTCAAAATGGCGGCTGCTGTGAAATTATTGGTAATCCCTATTAGCTGTTACTTCTGTTCTTTTAGTCGCTGAAAATACATTATTGAATACTATTTCGGAATCAAAACTAACCTGTTCATTCATAATTTATTACGATCCTTACATTTTTCTTTACAAATTAATAACTCTTCCCAAGAATTCGTAATATGACCCTTTTTACAAACTACATCTACATTTTCATCTACTTAGATATTCTAAAAGTTTGTAAGAAGGGTAATATTATGAATGCTTGGGAAGAGTTATTTATGTTTAGAGAAAAATTTAAGGATCGTGATAAATTAACGAATGAACAGGTTAATTTTGATTCCCAAATAGTTTTTGATAATGTATTTTCAGTGACTAAATGAATAGTCTATGCATCTAGAAGGGACCTACTCAGACACTCCACAGGGCAACTGTGAATTATTTGCAAGGTTTTTTCCTTCTGTTTTCTCCCCGCCTTCGCAGAGTAGTCCAGGTCTTAAACCAAGATATAACAACGTCACATGGTCCTCATGCCATTTTTCATTGACAGACGTGATGAGGAAGCTTGACAGGTTAGATGTGACTAAGGGTTGTGGTCCGGATGGGATTCCTCCTTCGGTCTTACGGTATTGCAGTCATCAACTTTCATATCCTATGACATACATGTTTAACTCTTCTTTGAGTCTGGGTGTGTTTCCTGATGTACTCAAGTTGGGATATGTCATGCCTATTTTCAAGTCAGGGGATCCCAGTGACGTTACTAATTATAGACCAGTCACAATATTGTCCTCTATAGCCAAAGTTTTTGAGAGCTTATTGCTGGATAAATTGGTGCCTCCTTACGATCCATGATTCCTGACATTCAGCATGGTTTTTACCCCGGCCGCTCAGTGTCAACCAGCCTAGTTCTTTTCCAGGAGCATGTATTAGACGCCATTACTAGATCAAGCCAGATAGATGCTGTCTACATCGACTTTGCAAAGGCATTTGACCGCGTCGACCACACTATATTATTGAAGAAGCTGAGCGGGTATGGAATTATTGGCCATCTTCTTGACTGGTTTTCATCGTATCTCACAGACAGAAGATTAGTGGTTAGATGGGAGTCTGCGCAGTCAGAAGAATTGGTGTCAACATCTGGTGTTCCGCAGGGATCATATTTGGGCCCATACTTATTTAGTCTTTTCAAGTCGGATGTGGTGGATTGTCTTCATACTGGGGTCCTGATGCTGGCAGACGACATTAAACTGTTCCATGGGGTTGCGGATTTGGAGGACTGTTTACTTCTCCAGGAGGACATCCACAACTTGGAAGCATGGTGCCTGGATAATTGTATGTCCATTAATAAAAATAAATGTTTTCTTATATCGTTCTGTAGGAGGAAGTCCACACTGGAATTTGAGTACGAGCTTGGGGGTGTGTTGGTGAAGAGAGTGTCCGTCATTCGCGACCTTGGTTTTCTGCTGGCATCGGATCTGTCAAGGGCACCTCAAGTTAGTGAGTTGTTGAGTCGAGCAAATCACCTTCTTGGATTTATTATTCGATCAACCAGGGGCATATCAAGCACAAAGGCATTAAGCGCTATCTTCTGCTGATTGGTCAGGCAAGTCTTGGAATTTGCCTCGGTGGGCTGGACACCTTATCAAGCTGGACAAATTGAAGCTCTTCAGCATGTTCAGGACAAATTTGTTCGAATGGTTGGAGTTCGGCTGGGAACCCCCTTCAGAGAGGTTAATGTTGCTGCCTTAGCCTCGGAAATGGGATTGTCTGGCTTGGAGGATAGACGTAAAGTTCTGGACGTACTTATTCCTTTACAAACTGCTCTCAGGCGCCATTGACTGTCCTCAACTCCTTCAGAGGATACATATCCGTGCACCACTTATGGCCACCAGATCACGAGAATTGTTTGGTAGAGGGCAGCATTCTACTTCATATAACCAGAACAGTTGTATGGCACGGATACAGAGGATTGGCTGTAGCGTATCTAGTGAAGTTGACTTTTTTGACATGAAGTTTCCCTCGTTTAAAAGAATTGTCAAAAACATTTTTCTGGGGGATAATTAATTGATATTGATTGTCTCTTTGTCGATATTGAATCTCTTTTTGCCCTTGTTGAGTTTTTCATTGTTAATGTAGTTTCTTTTCATAGTTTGTTCAGCATGATGCAACTATAGTATTATTATATCTTAGAGTATATCCTAAAGTATTGTTGTTGATTAACTTCATTTTTTATTGTTATAATTTTTGTTTTTAATGAGCTGTTAGCAATAATTTGTAGCCTTAGATCTGTGATTTTGTTATATAGTTTACAATAAGTGGATATTTTAGTATGATTTTGTATCATTCTGTAGTATAACATATTAGTATTAGCAATTGTTTTATTTATATATATTCTTGTGTGTGTATTTTTGTATACTAATAATAGCTTATTTTTGCCATCTTGATATTGATATTGTTTTAACAAAATGGTGTAACCGTTGGAAATAAATAAATAGAAGTAACAGCCGATTGGAATTAACATATAATATCACAGCAGCCACCATTTTACGATTCCAGTCAATGGGGTCAATTATAGCTCAATAACCTATAAATTGAGTTGTGAACACAATTTTCCGTGCTTTTGTGAATCCCTCTGGTCTGAGGAAGGTGAGCGTGTTTCACCGAAATTGATCACCATAATACGTGTGCATTCTGTACTTGTATTGTAATATATTTGTGCATTTTGTGCTTATATTGTAATATATTTGTGTTGTGTGACGTTTACTTGTACTGTATATGTACCAACACGTATTATGCTAATTAAAAACCTACTTGTATAAAGGGAACACTTTTGATAGTTTGAAACAGTCAGGAAACATTCCTGAAGTTATACTTAGATTGACAATATGTAACAAAAGTGTACGTAGAAAATTAAAATTATGTTTGATGATGCTAGCCGAAACCCCATCACAGCCCAGCGCTGAGCCCCCCCCCCCCCCCAAATGTACACGTAACGTAGTAAGACTTGTTCGGTAACTGGTTGTAGAGTAAACGTGCAATCCAAACTGTAGTCAGAGTCATTAACTACTGGGACCCCACTTGAATCTATCTCATCAGCCAATGACTTACCGACGTTATAGAAAATATATTGAAGTCATCAGCTACTTATTTGTAGGTGGTATTCAAATAATCTGAAGAAAATTATTGTTCTATTGGAAAAGAATCTTTTTTGTTTGTTCTAGCAGATACTTCATTAATTACCTATCAAAAATGTTTGGGATTAGCAGACGATTCGTTTGATTTTGTACAGTGATAATTACGTTACGTTTGTTATAATTTATTATTTAAAATGTTCCTTGAAATCCTGGTAGAACTGTTTCAATTCAACAATAAATGGCTGCTTAATAGCTTGTTTATTTAACTTGTCCCTCAATCTTATTTGTTTAATTAATTCCACAGTTATTCTTGGCTTGAGTTTGTTGAACTTAGAAAAATGGCTTTTCACTAATTTTTTGGCAGATTCGACCGAGTTTACTATTATTCTAAAAAAGTGATTTGAACAAAAATTGAGATCATGACAAGTAACATTGGGGTACCAGTTGAAGTTGCTGAGTAAATAAAGTGTGGTCCAAGTATGTTTATGGCGGTGTGGTGGGTGTAGTGCGATTATCGGATGTGTTAGGTGGGTTTGTGTGTTAAGGGGCGTAGACATGGAAGGGTGAGCTACAGATTGTTAGATGTATTAGGTGGGTTTGTGTGTCAACGGAAGTAGGCATGGAAGGGTAAGTTACAGAGTGTCGGATGTGTTAGGTAGGTTTGTGTGTCAAGGGGCATAGACATGGAAGGGTGAGCTACAGAGTGTCGGATGTGTTAGGTGGGTTTGTGTGTCAACGGAAGTAGGCATAGAAGGGTAAGCTACAGAGTGTCGGATGTGTTAGGTAGGTTTGTGTGTCAAGGGGCATAGACATGGAAGGGTGAGCTACAGAGTGTCGGATGTGTTAGGTGGGTTTGTGTGTCAAGGGAAGTAGGCATGGAAGGGTAAGCTACAGAGTGTTGGATGTGTTAGGTGGGTTTGTGTGTCAAGGGGCGTTGACATGGAAGGGTGAGCTACAGAGTGTTGGATGTGTTAGGTGGGTTTGTGTGTCAACGGAAGTAGGCATGAAAGGGTAAGCTACAGAGTGTCGAATGTGTTAGGTGGGTTTGTGTGTCAAGGGGCATAGACATGGAAGGGTGAGCTACAGTGTCGGATGTGTTAGGTGGATGTGTGTCAAGGGGCATAGACATGGAAGGGAGAGCTACAGAGTGTCGGATGTGTTAGGTGGGTTTGTGTGTCAACGGAAGTAGGCATGGAAGGGTGAGATGCAGAGTTGTGGATTTTGTAGTTGGCGTTCGCTAGATGCGTAGCATTATATGTGCTACAAGTAAATACTACAATGAAGTGAGTAAGTGAGCCCAAATACCTACTCATATCACTTAATGAAGAGCCCGCATAATATAATAAATAACATCGTCTGTATAATGCATTTTAAATCTGTCCTTTAATTGTAATTTATTGGTTGGGGGAGGGGACATGACGTTAGAGTAGGTGAATGTTCAGGTCAACAACCATACACACATACTGTTACTACTTATGAAATCCGTTATATCAATATAGTTTTTAGTTTTTTTTTCTAACTATTCATGTAAGATTTTAAGTTACTTTCCATTTTATATTAACGGATTCCTTTACTTGACTTGAAAATAAAAATTTTAGATATCTACGACAAAACAAAAAGCTTACTATCAAATCATTTCATTCACCAGTACTATTTGAGAAGAAAGCACTATTACAGAAAATCAATTGTTGACTTTAGGTCCATGAAAGTTCTAGAAAGAATAAAAAATTCTGGAAAAGAAACAAAATGTACATGGGAAGAAATGTACCGAAGTTTGTCAAAAATAAGTCTCAAATCAAATAACTCCATCTTTATTGAGGTAGGTGGTGAGTTAATTAAAAGTACGAAAGATGTTGCTAACTTGCTTAATACCTTTTTTCCAAATATGGGGAAAACATTAAATTTTCAAATCATAAAAGCACTTCTTTGAACTAAAGTTAAGGACGGCTGTGCGAGACTCGCTATTTCTATTCCCTACACCCAATGAAGAAATAAAACAAGAAGCCAGCTGGTTTTGACCAGATATCGGCACCTATAGTTAAATATGTGGTTGATCAACTACCAGGACCATTGAGCCATTTATTAAATCGTTCATTTACCACTGAGTCCTTTCCTAAGGCACTCAATCTGTCATTGGTCAGACCTGTTTTGACCTGTTTAGTACCAATGTACGTGTTTGGGCGGGTGGGTGGGTCAATACCACTGTACGTGTATGGGTGGACAGGTGGGTCAGTACCACTGTACGTGTATGGGTGGGTGGGTGGGTCAGTGTTCTATTCTTGATCCAATCCTCTTTCTTTTATACGTCAACGACTTGCAGTTTAGTGTTAAGTACGGCACTATCTCTCAGTTTGCTGAAGACACCTCCTTAACACTGTCCGGCCCCCAGCTTAAGATCTCTTGAGCAGCTTTCATTAATTGAAAGTAACATTTTACTTCAGTGGTCCGAAGAAAACTTATTAACACAGCCAAAACACAGCTCATTCAATTTTCGATATCCAAAAGAAAGCACTTAACAAATAAAAATCCTTTTAATGTAACCCTTGACGAAAAAATCATTTACCCTTCTGAAAACGTTAGATTTCTTGGAGTGACAGTTGATGAAGGTTTGAATTTCTATTCTCATATAGAGTATGTTTCCAGGAAGGTGAGTAGTGGGATTTTCATGCCGAGAAAACTAGCTAAGACCATGAATCTCGAAGTACTTCTTACATCATATTTTGGGCTCATCTATACATATTAAACATATGCAGTACCAGTATGGTGAAGTGAGAATCAAAGAACCATTTTCTTGTTCAAACTCCAAAAGAAAGCAATTAGAGTAGTTTTTATTTAAAAAACTCTAATCTTGTAAAGGCTTATTTAAAAACTACAAATTATTAACTTTTTTTCAATATATACAGGGTGAAAAAAATATGGTAACTCTTTTACAACAACGTTAATTTTTTCCATGGATAATTTGATAATTGTTTGTTTGTTTTTTTGATGTTTTGTATTAATTGTGTTTCATAAAGTATCATTTTTGATCAGAATAATTTACTTGAAACCGTTAAATAGTGGAGAAAAATATTGTTTAAATTAGTTACTTTGGAATTCAAATGACCTCTACTCTGGTTAGGATAAACCTTTTGAAGTCCGGTTTGCGGTAATTAATTTCTCTTGAACAGATCTTTCATTTTATATCAAACTCGACCTAGGATTACAATGAAGGTTTTCGTTCAACTCCTCGTGGGCCGTCCCCCAGAAAAGATGAAATGTCGCTAATGGCGTCAAAAAGTATGTTCTATGTAACCATGACCATGTGAAAGATTTCACTTTCTTAAGTTAAGTCATACAAAAGTTGTGAAAGCGATTCCATATTTTTTCTCACCCTGTATATACTTGAAACTCTTACCTTTGTTAAACACAATTACTTAATGTTTGCCACACCCAGTAACCATTCATGTAACTTTCGATTAAGCCACTCCCTTAAAGTACTAAAACACTGCACTTTATTTTTTAAAAAGCACACTCTTTATAATAGTACTTCCACTCTTTATTATACTCCTTTCCACTTTCTTCGCAAGTCGAAACCACTTGCAGTTTACCGTTGTTCCTACAGCATACGGGTATCAGTCTGGTCACCCCTGCTAGTTATGTAAATAATTATAAGAAATGTGAATATTAATTTATAGTTATGAGAGGAATGATTCAATGTTCATTTTAGGATTTAGATTAGTTTATCTTACGTTTTCTTATTGAAATGATCACTATTGTATTAAGAATTTCCACTTAGCTAATACATGTACTCAAGTTAATTTAGCTGAACTTGAATTTGAATGGTTTCTTTTACGAAACGTACTTTTGCAATCTTAACGTATTATTTTTCTTAAACCTATTCTTAAACTATTATATTTGTAGAACCTGGTAGAGCAGTGATTTCTATTCAACTCACAGTGTCTTAGACCCTGTCATGTATAAATAAATAGCTCTCCTGACGACATAAAGTAGGACAAAGCGAAAGTGGAGCGAGAGGGAAAGAGGTGACTGTGTTAACAATAGTTTCAGTTCGTCTGGGGGAAGGGAGACCAGCCGTTGTGGGGTGGGTTTGTATAACCTTTAACCTTCAACCTTGACCTTCATTGGAGGTCGTAGACCTACTTGCTACCTCCTATCACACTTTACTATTAGGATATACGTGATAAGAATATGTGAACTGTCGAAGTTACATTCATGTTCAGTCATGGACATGTCCTTAATACGGGACTAGAGAGTGCCTTAGTTAGCACAAAAAGCTAAATTTAACCACCATATGCATTACACTCCCAATTAATTTAAAAACAATATATATGGATATTCCACATGTATTGTTCAGATGTAAATCAAAAGGTAATGAATGGTAAGGCATGGTTAAATTATAATATTGGTTTATTTTTGTCATTTAAAAAAAAATGGTTTTGTGTTTATTAAAATTAACGATAACGTTAAATAGAAAACACGCAGTAAAAAAAAGGAAGAAAAATACTTAAAATCGAAATCGTAGACCACGGTCATTGTGCCTACTGACACAAGGCATTGGCCTTAGACAGTTTCTGATCAAATTGATATAGTGATAAATATGAACCACTAGATAGGCTTAGCTGTGTTGAGTTTTTAAACTATAAGTATACTTAAATTTGGCAGTAGTGAAAATAATGAAACATCTAACGTTACCATTTAAATAAAATAAAAAATAATTAATGAGAAGTTGTAAAAAAAATGAATTCAAAATAACTTTTGAATGACTAATTAAATTTTGTTTTAATCAGCCCAAAAATATTAAAATGCCCACCCCATATTGACTATGTGATATGTATCTTGAAATAGCACACACTCGGCAAAGTGCATTGTTCAAAAACCTGACATAAATTGCAGAGAAGTGATTTCAGATAGAATCGAGATAAATTAACCATTATAAATATATTATATATAAGTGTATTCTTTTAGGGAAGGCGGGTAAAGGATTAAGTCACCACCCGAGCTCCCAACAATAGCTTGGGTCAGGCCCTCGGCAGCCGGCCGCCCGCGCTAATGAGGCATGAAACGCACTCCAATCCAAAAAATTATCACAGTAAAGTAAGCGTATTTTCTAATTTTTTATTACAGTTTTGATGTCTACGTGTGATTTCATAAAAAACTAGTCCAAACATGACTGAGTTATGTCAATTAGTAATAAGTGGTTGCAATTTTTCCATATTTTACTTTTTAACTTTATGCATTGGTTTCAAATTAAACTAAATCAAATAAAATAAAAACAATTTATTATCATGAAACAATATTTTTGTACAGACATTTAGATACAGGATAAAATACTTTTACAATGTCAACTTGTTTTTAAATATACAAATTAAACCAAATCGAATCACTACAATTTACTTTTATAAATCAGAAATGTTATACATTTAAAGTTATTTATTTTCAGAATATTTACATATAGGATACAATATTTTTACTAACCTGACTCGTCATTCTCTCTTTTTCTCTTCTCTCCTCTCCTCTTTCTCCGACTTTACTCCAGAGGACTACAACCGATGTCGT
Organism: Stictocephala bisonia; assembly: GCA_035578905.1. Taxonomy (NCBI): domain Eukaryota; kingdom Metazoa; phylum Arthropoda; class Insecta; order Hemiptera; family Membracidae; genus Stictocephala; species Stictocephala bisonia. The sequence continues at coordinate 41,040 of JAQJVL010000274.1, read as the reverse complement.
CTTCGTCACTGTCGTAGTCGGATTCCTGCTTTTTCGTCGATCACATAGATTAGTGACGATGGTTTTTGTAGACGAACTAGCTGATACAGCTCCGGTTTTCATAAGTAATCAGGGAAAGGAATGCGCTTTTCATTAAGCCAGTTGACCATAACCGCCTTGGTCGAGGAAGAAGTAGGAGCCTTGTCTTGTGTCCTAGAGTGGTAGGACGCGTTGTCCATTAATATTGTGGATCCTTTTGGTATCACCAGAAGAAGCTTACTGAAAAACCGAAAATTAAATATTCTGTAAATGGATAAATAACTTTTAATTCTGTATAACAATCCTGTTATAAGAAAATAAATTTTTTTGATTTTATTTGTGTTAATTTATATATTTAATAACTAGTTCAGTTTGTCAAAATATTGTGTCCTATTTTAAAATATTCTCTTAATATTAACAAATTGTGTAAGATACCTTTTTAAGATAGTAAATTGTTTTTATTTTATTTGATTTAGTTTCATTTGAAACCAATGCATAAAGTTTAAAAGTAAAATAAGGAAATATTGCAACCATTTATTACTTATTGACATAACTCAGTCATGTTTTGACTAGTTTTTTATGAAATCACACGTAGACATCAAAACTGTAATAAAAAATTAGAAAATACGCTTACTTTACTGTGATAATTTTTTGGATTGGAGTGCGTTTCACGCCTCATTAGCGCGGGCGGCCGGCTGCCGAGGGCCTGACCCAAGCTATTGTTGGGAGCTCGGGCGGTGACTTAATCCTTTACCCGCCTTCCCTAAAAGAATACACTATATTAGTCTCTTCGTAAGCTTTATCGTAATATATAAAATCCAAAAACGATGTACTCACTCATCACGACATCTCCGGAACCACAAAAGATAGATAATGATGACATTTCCAGGTAAGTTAGCAGCTCTATCAAAGAGACCAATTAAGAAAGCATTTCTTGAAATTTTATATCTAACGGGTAGAAACAGCTCCTCAACGTTTCATTTTTTCTATAAAAGTAACATTGTCATAACTTAATTTAACAGCTGATACAAAAAACAAATGTGACAGAAAAGCTTGGCTAATTTGAATTTCATTGCGAAATATTTAAGATAATTTCTACTAACTCTGACATGATTGCATTAATTTGCATACCACTAAAGTAGACTTATATAAATATAAAGACAGTATTGTCAATACTAGCTATAATAATAACTCTTTATTTCCCAAACCATAGAAATTATTTAAAAGTGAATTATGAAAATGTTAACCACCATAATCCTGTAATAGGTGGCGATTTTACATAATTTGAAAGTTATAAAATATATTCAGTTAATATGTCCAGTTAATATAATATGATAATATTTTTTAAAAACCATTACTTTTGATTCAACACGCAAAAATAAGAAATCCTTGCTAAGAAAAAATTATAAAATAAGTACTTTTTAGCTGACAAAACTAAATATTCAATGAATAATGAATTTTAATTCCAAAAATGATTACACAAAATTACAAAATATATAGGGCATATTGATTGTAAAACCAAGTTTGCATGGCTAACTGACACTTTACACTCAAACAAAATAGCTCTTATCAGTCCAGCATCCCCTAAACATAACATTGCAGGTCGCCGTGACGATTTTGTATTTACAGACTAATTAAAACCAAATCAGATAAGAGAACAGGAAATTCCAAATACATCATCTGTGACAGTTAAACCAGGCATAATAATTAAACGCAAGTCTCAAATAGAGCAGGGAATAAGATAAAAAACTAAGGGAAGATGTCCTACCCTTTCTCACCCCCCCCCCCCCATTTATTTGTAGGGGAAAGCTCTCCGCCAATTTTATTAGCGTTAGATTTGGAAAAATATAGGTAAAACAAATAGTTTTGTTAGTAAACAATGTTATTAGGACTATTATTTTTATCGTTCATTCAAGGAGTCAGCGTCCGATTTACTAGTAGAACTTCATACTAGCACAATCTGACATCCCGAGCTTTCATGGTGAGTGAAGTTTAGCATATAGCGGTGCTTAGCAGTTGTTTACTAGTAGAACTTCATACTAGCACAATCTGACATCCCGAGCTTTCATGGTGAGTGAAGTTTAGCATATAGCGGTGCTTAGCAGTTATTTACTAGTAGAACTTCATACTAGCACAATCTGACATCCCGAGCTTTCATGGTGAGTGAAGTTTAGCATATAGCGGTGCTTAGCAGTTATTTACTAGTAGAACTTCATACTAGCACAATCTGACATCCCGAGCTTTCATGGTGAGTGAAGTTTAGCATGTACCGGTGCCTACCAGTTTACTAGTAGAACTTCATACTAGCACAATCTGACATCCCGAGCTTTCATGGTGAGTGAAGTTTAGTATATAGCGGTGCCTAGCAGTTATTTACTAGTAGAACTTCATACTAGCACAATCTGACATCCCGAGCTTTCATGGTGAGTGAAGTTTAGCATATAGCGGTGCTTAGCAGTTATTTACTAGTAGAACTTCATACTAGCACAATCTGACATCCCGAGCTTTCATGGTGAGTGAAGTTTAGCATATAGCGGTGCCTAGCAGTTATTTACTAGTAGAACTTCATACTAGCACAATTTGACATCCCGAGCTTTCATGGTGAGTGAAGTTTAGCATATAGCGGTGCCTAGCAGTTATTTACTAGTAGAAATTCATACTAGCACAATCTGACATCCTGAGCTTTTATGGTGAGTGAAGTTTAGCATGTACCGGTGCCTAGCAGTTATTTACTAGTAGAACTTCATACTAGCACAATCTGACATCCCGAGCTTTCATGGTGAGTGAAGTTTAGCATACACCGGTGCCTAGCATTTATTACCTCTAGTAAGTGCTTAAGAGTTTCACGAAAGTATAGGATCTTGCTAGCATTTTCTTTGTTTTTGTTTATTGTCATATATTTGAGCAAATACTTACTAGATCTAGTAAATGCAAATTTTTAATCACATGATCAGTTTGGATTAAAATAATTTATTTATGTAGTTTCTAGTCACTTAACAAAATATGAAAACTTTAAGTCATGAATTAGCTATATTTTCATGTTAGGTGCATTTTATTCTGCGGAAATTATGTTTTTTACCGAAAAATTTGAAAACCCAATGTCTTAACTTATATATATAAGTTAAGACATTGGTTTTTCGATTTTTTTGGTATATGTATATATATATTACTTATCACTTAAGTATATATAAGGTGTAAGTATATGTAAGATGTAAGTAATATATATATATATATTACTTATCACTTAAGAATATATATTTATATATTTTCGTTAGTATAAATTATTTTTAATAATCTTTTTTTAGTTTTATGCGTTTTTTACGCTGAATATGAATTTGGAAACTATTTGGCAATAATCTCTCGAAATATCATGAAAAACTACTTTCACGGTGAATCGCGATTAGCGGCCATCACGCAATCATTATAAACACTAATTATTTACCACAAATCTGAATTCACGATACTATACCGGAGGAATGGTATACAGGCTGTCCGGGAGGCCAGGCACTCGAATTTAACGCAATTCTCGAATTTTTTCGAGGATATTTTAATTTTGGTTTTGTTAAATTAGGTTAGTGAAAAGTGCATTTATGGATGCAAATCTCGTTTTTTGTTCACCAAACGAATTATTTATTCGTGTTCATCAAAAAATACACATTAAATGAATACATTTTTTAAGTATATTTTTCAAAAATTACTTTTTAATTTTCTTCTAAAATTTGAGTTTTCCGACAATTTTTCCGGCAAAAAAACAAGTTTTCCGCATGGTGAAATGATCTCTGTTGATAATCTAACTCAAATTTAAGTCCTTTGAAACAGTAAATTTTAATTATTTTGAGGTGAGTGGAAACTGCACAATTAACATAACTATAAAACTGATCATAGATAACTGTAACCAAACATTCTACCTTATCAGTGTTCTAAGATCATATTATCTTGCATTTTGAAAAACAGAATAATCTATATTGTCATTATAGTTTATATCAATACCTATTTATCTAAATTATTTTTAATTTGAGGCCGATGTGTGCAGGAAACGTATCAGACAGAGTAAGAGGAAGGTCCAGTTCGGCACAAGGTGAATTTTTTAGATAAAAATTAATATTTAGGACCCTAATTCGAAACTGCGCTATCTCAAGTGCAAATCGACGGCTTAGACCTCTCGGTCACTGGCTCTCCTGAAAAAATTGCTGAGTCATAGTAACCCTTGTGGGGTTTTAGGAAAGTAAGGTCCACATAAAAAAAAAAAATTAAAAAACTACGTCAGACTTGGGTGGCAGTTGACGGGATCAGTGTTTCTAATGTAAATGTATGGAAAACAACTATTTATAAAAAAATTCTTGTAACAGGAGGAGGACACGTAGATTTTGAATTTTTTCACTAATTGTATATTTGTTTTATCCCAAAAGAGAACCTGACAACAAATTATAATAACAAAGTAGATGTAAAATAAATATAAATTTCTGAAAATTGCGATAAATATAAAAGTACAAAATAAAATATAACATTATGAAAAATATAATAATATAAAAATGTTTGAATCAGTAGGGATAAGTGTTGTAGTGCTAATTAAATTTAAGTGATCTTTTTCCAATAGATTTAACACTAGGTAAGTCGTGAAACTAGCCAACACAAACTATGCAGATTTAAAATGTTACGCAAGTTTTATTAATACAAAATGTAAATATGTAGAAAGTACTGACTTTAATGATATAGCAGATCAACATTTTAATTTGGAAAAGAATAAAATTAAAACAATATTATTGCGGAATTATCATTTAAATAGGCCCCTGGTTTCACACCTACCTCAATTTTATAGAGCAATTTTAATATAAATGGTTCATATTATATTGTTATGAACATTTGAGATGTTTATTGTATATTATTTTGAACACATTTATATATCCGTAATGAGGTAATTATTAATTAAGATCCAAGGTCAACACTGCAAAATGAAGAATAGGTTGAGTCTAGTAAAATGGTTTTAATCAAAAATAAAATTGTTATTCAGCCAATATCGAATAAAAGATGTAATTACAGTGTACGTAAAGATCAATATTCTTCATTTGCCCAGGGTAAACAAGATTCAATACTTGTATTCATTGATTGCACTTAATCTATTTTGTGCTTTTGATTTTTAGAGCCTTATTTTACTATTAAAGTATTCCAAAGTGTAGCCCCCTTCCCGTTTTTTCATTAATGTCGGTTTACATTGTTTAGAACAATTAGATATAAGTTGATCAACACGACCATTTGTTTTTCAGACCATGAGCTCCCTCGAAAGTGTGTTGTGGAGAAACTTTGCTCCTAAAGTGGGAGGGGTAGCAATAAAGCCTGGAGCCCCATTTTGTCGCATTGATATAGGAATATTTGTGATTAATATCAATGGCCCGTCCTTGGTAACTTCTTGGGTCGCTAGCCACTCTCTTGACTCGGCGACTGCTTGTGAATATCGATGGCCCGTCCTTGGTAACTTCTTGGGTCGCTAGCCACTCTCTTGACCCGGCGGCTGCTTGTTAATTTCAATGGCCCGTCCTTGGTAACTTCTTGGGTCGCTAGCCACTCTCTTGACTCGGCGGCTGCTTGTGAATATAAATGGCCCGTCCTTGGTAACTTCTTGGGTCGCTAGCCACTCTCTTGACTCGGCGACTGCTTGTGAATATCAATGGCCCGTCCTTGGTAACTTCTTGGGTCGCTAGCCACTCTCTTGACTCGGCGACTGCTTGTGAATATCAATGGCCCGTCCTTGGTAACTTCTTGGGTCGCTAGCCACTCTCTTGACTCGGCGACTGCTTGTGAATATCAATGGCCCGTCCTTGGTAACTTCTTGGGTCGCTAGCCACTCTCTTGACTCGGCGACTGCTTTATAAGTAAAAAAATCACAAAATTAATGTCAGCCACTTAAAAATGTTAGTTTAAAAATACTATATTCTAAATTAAAATATCATTTTCATATAATTCTAATTTAAATGTATAGTAATGAACATACATTTTGTCATTCTTTTCATAATTGGTGAAACAGGATTATTAGTAAAGAAAAATCTTTTATGCCATATATAATGTTGAAGTAGACGATGGTTTTACTTTTTTCAATATCTTTATTAACTTTGTGGTTACATCATTAGTGAAGTTTAAATTTGTGCAAGTATTGTATGTTATAATAATCTATTCTCACATTATTATTAGAAAAAATAAACTATTCATAAAAGTATTTGCTCTAGAAAAGTGGTCCAAGCTCTACACATTTTGAGTAAAAATGTAGACAACTTTCTTACTAAAAATTAGTTTAGGAAGTGAGTGAAGTAACATGCAGAGTGTTTGTGTGTGTGTGTGTGTGTGTGTGTGTGTGTGTGTGTGTGTGTGTGTGTGTGTGTGTGTGTGTGTGTGTGTGTGTGTGTGTGTGTGTGTGTGTGTGTGTGTGTGTGTGTGTGTGTGTGTGTTTTTTTTTTTTTTTTTTTACAGAAGTGGAAATGCATTTACGCATTCCAGGCAGAGGCCCATAGTTGTTATTATTGATTATAGTAGTTATTTGCCTGGATATGTGAGACTCGACGCAGTGTCGTACTAAACTTGACACTAGCGCCCATACTCACTAAAACCACTCCTGTCTTCTGGCCTCTAATCCCCCACGGAAACCGCCGTCTAGGCATTACATCGCGGGGGGAGGAATTAGCTATCGCTATTCCTTCGGGTGACTAAGGTGTTGTTTCTACCTTCCTTCTAAGTTCTAGCTTTTGCTCTTATTCTTTCTATGGAACGCAAATCTGTAAGTACTTCCGTAGCGAATGCACTTGTTGCATTCCAGGCAGTTTCACTTGATATCATTTCTTCTACTATCGTCTCTGGTTTGATTCTCTTGTTAAGGATCATTTCTAACTTTTCACGTTTTTGGTTGAAACGAGGACACTCAAAAAACACATGCTCCACATCTTCAGCGACTCCTGGACAGGACGGACACTCCGGGGAATCATCATGCTTGAAGCGGTGAAGATAAGCTCGGAAGCAGCCGTGTCCCGACAACATCTGTGTGAGATAGTAATTGACCTCTCCATGATTTCGGTTCAGCCAGCCTACTATCCTCGGTATAAGACGGTACGTCCACCTGTCTCTCTCTGCAGCATCCCATTGGTGCTGCCATCGTGCTATACTATATTGTCTCTCTTCAGTTCTCAGTTTCTCAGGACTTAGTGAGGTCGTCCTCTTTCGATGGTACAGAGCCCGTCGTTCTACGGCTAGGATTTTAAGTGGGAGAATTCCAGAAATGACATAGACTGCTTCCTCAGATATTGTGCGGAAAGCGCTGGCTACTCTCAGAGCACTCTGTCGATAAACTGGGCCCGCCTTTCTCCATGATTCTTGCGTGTCTAGTGCATCAGCCCAAATGGATATTCCGTATGTGAGCACTGATGTGACTACCGATGACAACAGCAGCCTTCTGCTCTGCTTTGGTCCTCCGACGTTAGGCATCAGTCGTGATAAGCTCGCTCTCACTACTGACGCCTTGGTACTGACATAGTCGACCTGCTGTTTGAAATTAAGTCGAGCATCAAGCATCACTCCTAAGTATCGGATAAATGGTTGTGATGTGATCTCTTGGTCTCCGACCTCGAACTTGATTGTTTCTACCACCTGTCTGCTGGTAATGAGCACAGCTTCAGTCTTGTGCTTAGCTAGCTCCAAGTTCATCATCTCCATCCATTGGTTAATCCGACTAAATGTGATATCGAAGGCCAGGTTTATCTCCTCCAGATGTTTCGCCACTATTATAACAGCTACATCATCGGCATATGCAACCAACTTGACCTCTGATGGCAACGCGATTCTCAGGAGTCCATCGTACATGATGTTCCATAGAAGTGGTCCAAGAACTGAACCTTGTGGTACTCCTCCAGTGATATCGTACTCTTTCGGGCCATTTTTTGTGTCATACTGTAGCACCCTATTCGAAAAGTAGCTTGCTACCATGTGAAGCAGGTATTCTGGTACTTTTTTGTCTTCGAGAGCTCGCATAATGCAGTCCCAGTTGGCGGAGTTAAAAGCATTCTTGATGTCCAAAGCAGCCACCAAACAATACTTTTTCTTACCACCTTTCCATCTTTTTCCGGCGATTGCCTCCTTGGCTGTATTGACGACCAAGTTGATTGCATCAAGTGTTGCTCGTCCTTTCCGGAATCCATATTGGTTATCTGCTAGAAGTGGATCGACCACAGCTTCTATCCTTTGATGAATTATGCGCTCTAATATTTTACCTGCCGTATCTAACATACAGAGTGGGCGGTAAGATGATGGTTCATCCGGTGGCTTTTTTCCCTTTGGGAGTAGTACTAATCTTTGCTGCTTCCATCTTCTGGGAAAGATTCCTTCTTTGATGCACGACTCGTAGGTCTCTAAGAATAATGCTGGCGCTGCTTTAATAGCTGTTTTTAATGCAATGTTCGGGATTCCATCCAAACCAGGCACCTTATTATTTCCTACACGTTTACATGCCTCCATAAGTTCCTCCTCCGTGACAGGTGGGATGT
>JAQJVL010000274.1:0-30000 GCA_035578905.1 Stictocephala bisonia | reverse complement strand
TCATACGGGATTTAGTATTAAATGTTTATCATAATCCAACCCGTCATTACCACCATAAATGGGTGAGAAAATCAATACTGTTGTACGTCTATGGATGGGTTGGATAGTCAATACCATAAGTGTGTGTGTTGAAGGCTGGATCCATAACACTTTAGGTAAATTTGCAGGTGGGTGGATTTATACTGCCCTCCTTATTTGTATGATTGAGAGAGTCAATAACACCACACGTAAATGGGTGGATCAAACCACCATACACGAATTGGTGGATGTATGGGTATGGAGTCGTACCCATATAGTACAACAAACGTACAGGTATGGGTGGGCGGGAGATTCAATATCACCTACGAGAATGGGCGGGTGAGTGAGTCATTACCATCGTACGTGCATGTCCGGGCAAGAGGGTCATCACTGCACATGCAGAAGTGAGCCGCAGGCTTATCATTACCATCGTACGTGTATGGGTGGATGGGTGGGTAGTATAATACTAATGTATGTGAATCGGTGGTTTTGTGAATCAATACCACCGTACTTGTATGGGTGGGCGGGAAAACTCATTACTGTTGTACGTGTGTGGGTGGTGGGTTAATTATTCCGTACGTGAATGATTGGGGGGTAAATAACAAAAAAATAACTATTATGGGTGGATGGGTGAGTCATTACCACTGTACATGTATGGATAGGTAGGTGGGTAAATACTGCCGTACGTGTATAGGTGGGTGGGAGAGTCATTACCATCGCACGTATATATGTGAGTAAGAGGGTTACACTAGCGTACGTTTATGGATGGTTGTTGTTTCATTTCCACTGTACGTACATCAGCAAGCGAGTGGGTCAATACCACCGTAAGTGTATGAGTGGGTGGGTGATTCAATTTCACTGTACGTGTATCGACAGGTGGTTGACAAAATATTGCCGTATGTTTATGTGTAATCGGAAGAATAAATACCCCATACCTATATAGGTGGTGGGTCATTGCCATTGTATATGTATGAGTGCGTTTACTGTTAATTACCAACGTACGTGGATTTCAAAACTATTATACGTGAATTGCCGCGTGTGTGGGTTAATACCTATCTATGTGAGGCGGCAGTTGAGTGATTCATAATCACCGTACGTGTATTGCCGCATGTGTGGGTTAATACCTATCTATGTGAGGCGGCAGTTGAGTGATTCATAATCACCGTACGTGTATTGCGGATAGAATGAGTCAATACCACATCTGTGGATGGTCAGGAGAGTCAACATCACTCACTATACATGCATTTACAATATAATGTACGCTTAAGGTTGGGTTTCAGGGTCACCTCAAGTGTATGTGTCGATGTGTCTCGGAGGGTAACCACCACTGTGTGTTCAACATTTTTCATATATGAGTGAATGCACTTCCATTAGTTTAGATGTATGAGTTTGATTTTCACCATTACGGTACGTTTATAGATGGAACGGAGGTTAAATAATACAGTACTTGTACGGTAGGGTGGATGAGCTGTGACCGGGTAGTACATGACGTTACAAATGTAAGCTTCGGTTAGAGATAAAGTTAGTTCGAGTCTGGCCTGAACTGAAGGTCTTTATCAGTCATGTTCACTTTGTGCTGTACTGATTTACCCCCTTACTCAGTATGAATAAGTTCCTCACTCACATAAAGTCAATAGCGAATAGGCAGCGTAAGGTTCAATAGGACATCGGCCCCTTTCCCCCCCCCCCCCACAAAAAAAAACCTAATACCTAGCATTCCGTCATGAATATTAATTTTTCCACGTGAAAATAAGAATTAGCGTTAAATGTCCTCAGACTCAATCTAAATAGTCAAAGTCCTCAGAGTCTTACCGGAGCGTCAGGTTTATATAGTGTCCGTGAAGTGAATTACAATTATCAAGTGTGTATAGCGTCCCCGAAGTGAATTACATTTATCAAGTGTGTATAGCGTCCCCGAAGTGAATTTCATTTATCAAGTGTGTATAGCGTCCCCAAAGTGAATTACATATATCAAGTGTGTATAGCGTCCCCGAAGTGAATTATATATATCAAGTGTGTATAGCGTCCCCGATGTGAATTACATATATCAAGTGTGTATAGCGTCCCCGAAGTGAATTATATATATCAAGTGTGTATAGCGTCCCCGAAGTGAATTACATATATCAAGTGTGTATAGCGTCCCCGAAGTTAATTACAATTGTAAAGTGTGTATAACGTTCCCAGACTCTATATAGTCCTGACTAGCAGTGCAATATGAAACATCCTTAAACGGAGTGTATCTAAAATCTGGCGGAGTGCATAGGCTCGGGCTGTTCTGCTGGTTACGGATCTGTTGTCGGTTTTCGATACACTCGCTCCTTCATGGTGTCCCCGGACTCAAATGTGTGTTGTCCTATGAGTCCTCAGACTACTCTTCTCGCAAACATAGGACGTTATGAGATACTGTTAAATTTAATGCCTTTCCGTTAAAACCATTACCAACCAACGTTCACGTTAGTAAAAGAAATAGTATAATAGACGCTACCACGACCGATCACAGGGATATTCGTTTTATATGTAGAAATTAATGAAAAGAACCAACTGTACCTTTAAATGAGATAGTGTGTATCTTGGAGCGAAGAGCTGAGAGGAAGAGAGATGACTGTATAGATGGATCCACCAGGCCTGGGGTGTCGATGTTGTCTAGCAGACAGTTTGGAGCACAACAAAACACGATGAGAGTTCACACACTTTAGAATTTTGAGTAAAATGCTGGGTAGATCGAGAGAAAATAGATTGAGAAAAAACACGATCACTGGTTAATGAAATAAGAACTATACAGTGTAAGAGAGGGTAGCGGCAATCGCGACGCGAAAACCGAGAGGACCGTTCCGCGTAACATCATAAGTTCAACTAGTGTATTAATTTTAGGTAGAGGGGGGAGCGTGTTGACGGTGTTCACACCATGGATTAAAAGGGTTAGACAATGTCACCTGCTATTTGACTTTTGGCAAGTGCATGTGCATAGAGGCCAGTAATATTATTTAAATTTCAATATAGTAACAGGTGACTATGTTATGAGTATGTGAGTAACAATTTATGCTTAAGAGTTTATAAAAAACAGATAAGAGGAACAAACTATTAAATTACTTAATAATTAATTTAATCATAATTATTATGAATTATAATTAACTATATGTACAATATTTATTACTACGTACGGAACACTAGTCAGTATGCTTCCAAGGTTGCGGACGAGTTTAACAGATTTTTCTCGTCTGTTGCTTGTCGGCAAGGTCCTCATACATCACTACTACAAGGAAATCCTTCGCGCAAGAGTCCAGTATACTCAATGACATTGGCCCTTGTAGTTGATTAAGAGCTCGAACGAATTATTAAACTATTTTCTAATAACAAATCAAACGATATTAACTTGGTATCTATGTGGCTTATAAAAAATGCTCAAAGTTTATTGTGAGACTACTAACCCACTTAGTCAATCTGTATTTTCAAACAGGAGTTTTCTCTTCCTCCTGAAAACTGCTAAAGTTCGTCCAATATTAAAAATATAATCCTCATTCAATAAATAATTATAGGCCTGTTTGTATCTGTCAGCTCTGAGCAAGATATTTTAAAAACTGTTTCTCTCTAGAATGCTTTATGTATTAAACAGATACAATCAGCTCTCTGAATACCAATTTGGGTTCAGAAAGGGCAAATCAACGATCGACGCAGTTGTGAATCTAGTTGATTCGATTGTAGAAGGGATACAAGGTTATAATCACTCTTTAAGCGTGTTAATTAACCTTTCTAAAGCATTCGACCTGAGTTGAACACGAAATACTGCTTGACAAATTCGTGGCGTGCAACTTTCATGGCTTAGTTTGTTTTTAAGATATAGAACACAAGTTTTCCAGATTTCAAATCATTGTTCAAATCAAACTCCAGTCAGATATGAAGTCTCCCAGAGTTCAATTCTTAGTCCCATTCTCTTCCTGGTTTATGTCAATGCCATAGGTTCATCACTTCTGCACGGAAAACTGGTGCAGTACGCTGATGACACAACTCTCTGTTTTAAAGACAGCTCAAAACTAAATTTGGAGGAAAAACTTTTGTTGACGAAAACAACTGCGTTAAACAAATTAACAGACTCAATGTTCAAACAAGCCTATCGAAATTGAATGTTCTTAATTTTTAATTACGCTCTACAGAGTCTGAGGATGGACCCACCGTCATGGTGGCAGACTCCATTCTAGAGGAAGGCAGTCCCTCAAAGTTCCTTGGAATATACCTCGATTGAGGTTTGACGTGGTACCGTTATTTTGACTATGTTTGCGCCAAATTATCCTCGGGGATATTTGTTTTAAGATCTTTAGCCAAATACTGCCCAAGTCAGGTACTTATTGCGGCGTATTATGGTCTGGTTTATCCACATATTTCCTATGGAGTGTTGTTGTGCCAGAGTAAACATTCATTTTTTAAGAGTGTTAAGATTTTAAAAAAGGCGATCCAAACTATCGCAAAATTGAGCAGCAGAGAGTCATGCAGGGCTACTTTTAAAAATTTGCAACTCTGCCAATTCTTTACATTTTAGAAACTGCCTTTTTTTGTTAGTCAAAATGCGCCTTGACCAGAGGCCGTGACATACACGGGTACAAGACAAGAGGCAGAGAAAATTACTGGACTGCGAGACACAGAATGGTAGTTTACAAACACTTGCCCTCACAAGCAGGTATTCGCTTAATCAACAGATTGCCACTATCAATTAAAAAAGATTTCTCTCTTGTTTATCGCCCGATCTTTTAAAATAGCATATCGATGAATTCAGCATAATATAGTCAACAAATATTGCATTTTAACATTGTTGGTAAAATGAGTAGGTTTTTTGATATTTTGAGTTTGAAATATTTAGACAGCTGAAATTTTGAAATTGAAATTTCATTCAAAAATATGCCCTTCTAAGATCAACCTTCATACGTAGATTCAGTAATGTATGTTAAATGATTTTTTATATATTCAAATAAAACAACCACCCGCGTGCGCGTGCGCACACACACACAGGCACACAGAGAGAAAACGAACCGAGAAAGGACATATTATGTTATACGGGATTATTAGCTTGTATTGACCCCACAAACAATCCTCTAAAATATGCGACAGTCGAAGCTGGACACCCAGTAAATATAGATAAGCTATAAGTGAATTCAGCACGTGCTGAAGAGAGATAGAGAGAGTGAGTCCTTTCCACAGTTCCACCTGTGAAAACTGAACATGAACTAATTTCTCTGAGCAGGAAACCCGGCTACCTGGGACCAATATGAGCGGACAGTCTTCTCGTATCTATAGGTAGGGAACCCGGCTACCTGGGACCAATATGAGCGGACAGTCTTCTCGTATCTATAGGTAGGAAACCCGGCTACCTGGGACCAATATGAGCGGACAGTCTTCTCGTATCTCGTATCTATAGGTAGGAAACCCGGCCACCTGGGACCAATATGAGCGGACAGTCTTCTCGTATCTATAGGTAGGAAACCCGGCTACCTGGGACCAATATAGCGGACAGTCTTCTCGTATCTATAGGTAGGAAACCCTGCTACCTGGGACCAATATGAGCGGACAGTCTTCTCGTATCTATAGGTAGGAAACCCGGCTACCTGGGACCAATATGTGCGGACAGTCTTCTCGTATCTATAGGTAATGGCAGTAGCCCTCAATTTGATTCCTTGCAGATTTTTTCAATAGTTGTGTGAATACGTTCTAGTTAGGTGAGTCCAATTAAATATTGTTTTCATCAGATTTTTTAATCAGCTATAAAGTTATTGTGTTTTTATGCTAATTTATGGTACTAGGTCTTTTTTAAGCGGAAAACAAACCAAAACTACTTGTAGTACATTTTAATACATAGTAGTCATAGACTTTCACCTTCATACACCCACTTCTATGAAAAACTTCAAGTGGTAAACGTAAAATAAATCTGTGCTATTGTAACTTTCAGAATTCCATTTATTAGTTTCTACATTATACTTTTCAGATTTTAAATACCTGAGAGTTTAAAAACCCATACAACCTTATTTCAAATCAAATAAATTGAGTATTGCATGTCTTAAAAATTTGGACATATTTTTTAAAACGTTCGAAAGTACGAGTATAATTATTTTATAATTATGTATTTTGTAATAAAAATGTCGTAGTTCCCTAAAGGCGTTATTAGAACTTACTCTTTTCTTTGCCATTTTTTTTTTTTTTTTATTTATTTCCTTTGCTACGTTACTTTTCACTAAAATTTCATAAGGAACTATGCATGTTTTCATCCTTGGCTTCATAACCGATGTACATTGGAAAACAAAAAAATATATAAATGAAATAACAAACGAGCACCAAAATGTTCGCATGATCTATATTCGTTTCCCAATTTTATCAGCAATGAAACTGTAATGGCCGTGGGGTAAGCTTAACATTTTCACTCCAGCAATCTGTTCTTAGGAAAGGGAAAATTGCACAGTAATTCAAACAGTTGCATTCATTAACAATTATAGCACCGATAGAAATTATCTTTTACAAACACGAACTTGGATGAAACATCAAGTTTACAATGTCGTACTACCCTCACGGGAGTCTGCATGTTCTGTGGCAGTAGCCATTTAACAACTGTCGTTGACTGTGTCTACTTAAAGCGAGAATTGTTTTACGACATTGCTATGCTGTTAATGTTTACCAACCTCACCTAATAATTTATAGTTTGATGGTTAGTTATTTATTCATTGAGAGGACATTTAAGTTAGAGACAACATTTTATAGGCAGAATTTAATAGTAAAATTATACTGAAGGATGAAAGCAAACTTTAATCAACTGATGACTTCTTCCAACTCTAAAAATAATATGTAGAATTTGTCTGAGTGACTTAGAGAAATGAACATTCTTATATCAGTTAGTCAAAATTTATGTGTTATGGTTATGAATTAGAACCGTCCTTGAAGCAACGTATCTAAACTTAGCTATAAGTTGACAAAGTAGATTTAAAATATTTTATCAACACAATATGCGATAGTTCAAAGACTATTACTCAAGAGTCACAAATTAACTAAGAAAAATATTAAGGTATTAACATTATAGTTGAATTTTGATTATGTTCATGGTTCTTGTAGTGATACGGTCTGTTGTAATTTACATTAACTCTTAATCTAAGATATTCTTTACTTTTCATAACATAAATCAGTGTATATATGTATTTATATATTTGAAGGATGTTTCGCTTATAATGGTGA
This sequence comes from Stictocephala bisonia, assembly GCA_035578905.1. Taxonomy (NCBI): domain Eukaryota; kingdom Metazoa; phylum Arthropoda; class Insecta; order Hemiptera; family Membracidae; genus Stictocephala; species Stictocephala bisonia. The sequence goes on along the minus strand of JAQJVL010000274.1, from coordinate 22,776 downwards.
ACACTAGTCTATTTTTCATCTGCCACTCATCTAACTACAAAACTAGTCATTGGACGAAAAGAGTTGAACTTCTCAAAATACCACTTCTTACACGGCGGTAATAAGTATCCTGATATCACGACCTGTTCAGGTTTGAATTAATAATATTAATTTAACTTAATAATTTTAGTGTTCTCTTAATACATGTTTTATAACTTTATCTTGATACGTATAGACATAATAGTTACCATTGAATTAAAAATTGTAATAAGCATTTTACGTATTTTGTTATGGTTTATTGTTACTTCATAGTAAAGGATTTGGTAATATATGTGTGTTTCAGTTCTTCGTAGATAATCTTTGTAGCATGTTCGTGAAACGTCTATGTTTCAGTTGTTCGGAGATGTCGTTTGTAACATGTTTGTGTAACATCAGTGTTTCAGTTGTTCGGATATGTCGTTTGTAACATTTTTGTGTAGCATCAGAGTAGTGTAAAACGCGGGTTCTGGGAGACCTTTTGACCTCTGTTATCAGTGTTATCACCACGTGTTGACCCCAGAGGTCAACTTTACTATTGTTTACAACTGATAATCAGCAAGGTCGTTGACCTTTCATTGATAATCACCACGTGGTGACCTTGAAGGTCAAGTTTACTACGAGCACGTGGACCCCCCGCGACGTTGTCGTAGGTCAGTGTTGTTTTGGTGTGACGTCATGCCGTTTTCGCGCTCTTTTTTCTGTCAGTAGTACACACATACTATTGTTTACTACAAGCACGTGGACCCCCCGCGATGACGTTGTCCTAGGTCAGTGTTGTTTTGGTGTGACGTAACGCCGTATTTATTAAAATTAATTGTATTTATTTGAATTGCTGGCAAAAAGTGTGGAATACCGGAGCCGGGATCGATCCTAGAACCTTCCGTTTGTGAAACGGAGTCGATACCACCGCAGCACAGTGACACACCCGAGAGGGTAACGTAAGTAGCGGCAGAAGAACGTGTGTGACGTCCGCCGCCGCCTCGAGCCAGATGCATTTATACTATATGAAATGTATATATTTTTTTTCTCCCAATAATTCGTATTTAATATAGTATTACTGTCGAAAAAAAAAACAATTCAGTTTCTCTTTATACTATATAAAATGTACCAACTGTTTTTTTTTTTCACAGTGTTACCAACTCGCACGATTAATTGTCAAAAAAAATATATGTCAGTGCTACCAACTCACACGATTTATTACATTATACTATAATAAATACATATACGATTATTAAATTATACTATATTAAATACAAATACGATTATTAAATTATACTATATTAAATACAAACGCGTTTTTCGGTGTTACAGTAATATTATTTTAATTCGTTGTCCTTTTATATCCTTTTCAGTTGCGAATAAATACGTTAAAACGGTCGTCAAGTATTAGGAGAACAGAATTTGGCAAGATCTCTGAACACAGCCATTGATATCATGAGCGCGCTATCATATCGCTTGACCTCAGGGTCAGGCGGCGCGCTCTTTATCAGCCCGCTGGTGCACGACTTTTCTTGGCAACAATTACGCTTCCTCTTCACTTCTGCTAGCCTAATACTGTATTTATTTTAAAACCTCTAAAATCGCTCACCTGAGCTAAACAAGGTATCATATGTTTAAATAAAATTAATTGAAGGATTGTTCTTAACCAGTCAACGTCTTTTTTTTCCCCTGATTTAATCCTATAAAGAGTATTTATATTATAGTACCTACATATAGTAGATGATATTCATATAATAATTAATATTTATATTTTTGAAAACTCTATGAAAAAGGTTATGCTTTAATTAAAGTGTATTTTTTTTCTCGTTACACGGTATACAGTATTAATGTGAATTATAATAGTAATATTTTGTATTTTATATAGTATTAATTTGTTCTGACCGTTTAACAAATGAACCAGAGGTTTTTTTCTTGTTGTTGTATAGTTTTCATAACAGCTGATTTTTTTTTTACAACAGCTGATGTATCTTCTGCTACCAGAGAACTCTTTGTATACGAGAAAATTTTCTAAGTCTAATTTTGCTGATGCAATATTTCATCATCTGTACTTTGAGTTTGGATCTTGACCACCACGCGGCCTAACACGTGTGCACGCGGTCGGACACATGTTCAATTGACGTCATTTACTGAGTATAAATACACCAAGATTTCAAGCACGCAGTATCTGCAGTTGTTTCAAGTTCTAGAGACCAACGGCCCCAACGTCTTTTCCGGAACCTCTAGACTTGAACAACCTGATCATTGGCTGTAGCAGATATTGAATCTGGTGAGTAAATGATTTAGATTTCCCAATTTATTAGCATTATTAGTTATGAACAGTAACTATTTTATATTATTCTCTAACATCATTTTCAATTAATATTTTAACAAAATAATCATTATACTCTTTATGAAAACTAATAATTTAAAATTTATTTACAGATATTTCTTTAACTAAATTATTTAACAACACATTTTAATAATACCAATAATGCGTTAGTATTATAAAATGCTTGGAGAATACAAATTATTTAATTTATGTAAAAATTATATTTATGATTTTAAACAATATTTTAACATTAATTGCATGACATTATTTCTTAAACCTAATTACAGTTGTGTTTTATTTATTTTTATTTTCAACCATACAACTAATTTAACTAAATTACTTCATATTATATGTTCTGATTATAATTTATTTCTTTCTTAAATCATCTACCACATTATTCAAATACGCGTTTATGAAATATTAGTTTGTGGAATTATATTGTATATTTGGTAATGTATGAACTAAAAGATATTGTACACTAACCTTTTTAAATCATTGTCGAACAGACTAGTTATTAACGGTAACCATTTTATTTATTCAACATCAATATTTTAGTAAAATAATAACTATCCAGAGCTTAAATTCATATTATAATTATATTAACGTTACTGTGACTCTTAATACTCTATTTCACAACTTATTGTTTGAAAAAAATAAGAACCATATGGAATGTTTTTAATAAAGTCATATTGTAATAAAATGTTTTTTTTTTTCTTTTTTTCAGGCTGTCCATCTGCTTATAGCGAGGCTGTCCATCTGCTTATAGCGTGCAGTACATCTGTTATATCGCATAGATTAGCTACTCAACAAGAAACTCATCTGTTTCATCGCATAGACTTACCACTCAACAAGAAACCTGCCACTTCGTAGAGCATCCATTGTCATTACTAACGGTAAATATTTTATATATTTAACATCAATATTTTAGCAAAATAATAACTATCCTTTTTATGAAAATCAGTATGATCAACCAATTTTCAGTTGCGTTTTTCACTAAATATTTCTTTATGTGCTTTCAACCAAATTGATTATTTTGCTTGAGTTCAAATAAATGTCAGTTTAGAGCTTAAATTCATATTATAATTATATTAACGTTACTGTGACTCTTAATACTCTATTTCACAACTTATTGTTTGAAAAAAATAAGAACCATACGGAATGTTTTTTAATAAAGTCATATTGTAATAAAATGGTTTTTTTCTTTTTTTTCAGGCTGTCCATCTGCTTATAGCCTGCAGTACATCTGTTCTATCGCATAGATTAACCACTCACACTCAACAAGAAACTCATCTGTTCCATCGCATAGACTTACCACTCAACAAGAAACCTGTCACTTCGTAGATCGTCCATTGTCAAGCAAATACATTACTAGTACGTAGATTATTTTTTATTACTTTAAAAATGTCTCAAAATACAGAATTATGTTACTTAGGTTATATGAAAATAACGGATAATGCTTACCCACCTGAGTTAGGTTCTCCTAAAGCAGCAGGATATGATTTGAGTAGTGCTTACGAGTATAGTATTCCTCCTCATGGAAAAGAATTAATTAAAACAGATTTAAGTATTCAATTGCCAGAAGGAACATATGGACCGAATTGCTCCAAGATCTGGTTTAGCGTGGAAAAAATTTATTGATGTCGGGGCAGGAGTCATAGATCCAGATTATACCGGAAATTTGTGCATAGTTCTCTACAACCATTCAAATGATGAATTTAAAATAAATAGGGGCGACAAGATAGCTCAATTGATCTGTGAAAAGTTTATGAGACCTAATATAGTGGAGGTAAAAATTGAAATGAAAACCAAACGGGGACATGATGGGTTTGGTTCAACGGGTGTTCAAAGACTTAAGTTAGAGTAAAAATTTATTTTAGTCATATAAATAGTTTCTTAGCAAAATATTATTCATTTTTTTAATACGATTTTTTATTTCTAATTAGAACTAAAAGATGGAGAGCTCACAATGGGAAAATGCTGCACACTCTTTTGTTGACGAGTCATGTTTAACACCACCTACGACTGAATATGTAATTGGAACCCTACCACCTTCACCTCCGAAACCAAAAGGAACTCGTGTGGGTAAAAAGACTCAACTAAAGCCTGCACTAAAATCAAATCCAAAACCAGGTACGTCAAAAGGTTGCAAAGAATTTACATTAAAAACCGTTGTTGAACTCCTCCTTCTCAAAGGGCTATGTTCTATAGCCCTATGGGAAAACTCGCTATCAGCAATTAGGAATCAAATTTCGAATTTAGTGAACCAAGAGGTGTTACAACTATATCTAAATTTAAAAACTGTTTGCACTGCCATATCTATTGGAATATTGCAAAATAGTGACCTTTCTCAAGAAAAAATAGAAAGAATTAATGAGCAGGACCATCAATACGAGGAGTTGATGGTATATGTTGGAGAAATATTACCAACTGTTAGCAATCCTGCATTTTACTCCCAGGAGAGTGTAAAATTGGTTTTAGACCTAATAACAGCTTTTATTGACAAAGAATCAGAGGTTGAAAATAAAAGTGAAACTGGTGATGAGCAAAATCTAGATCCTGAAAATGCTTTACTACAGTTGTTCGGCAGTGTTCAGAAAAAGAGGAAAACTAAAGATTTGCTTATCAACCAAACGTTTGCCCTCAGAACCGAGGATATGATTAAGAAACTAACTACGCCCGGAGAGACAGGAGAGTTTATGGTTAAAATTGAGATAACAGATTGTAACGACTTGAAAGGTGTGAGCAAAGATGTCCAGTGGACAAAAGTCTGGAAAAAGATTATATTTTTAACTGACGAATCTAGTTCTACGTATAAAAAAATTAATGATATAATTTTGCAAGAGGCAGCAAAAATAGCAAAAACTAAAGAGGTTCATACTCTTGAGTATGAAACCATGGAAGAAAAACCTACAACTGTTCGTAAGCGAACAAAATATTCTAGGCAGTAAGAAAAACGGGGAATAGTAATTATTTAGATATATTATACTTATTGGTTAGGAGTCTAGTAGTTATTTTATTTATTTTTTTATTTTTTTTTATTTACAGATGGAAAAGCATTTACCTTTTAAGAAACGATTCAGCCGTATTTCTCCCGAACCAATGGATATTGATCCAGGCCCCTCAAATATAACTCAACCAGGTATATCAGGCTTAAATTGTAATATCAATAACGAGAATGGTGATGACAGTGACTCCGATGATGATGATGATGATGATGATGTGCGATTTAAACGTTTCAGAATGAACATTACCGCTAATGCATGTGATCAGTTTATTGAACTTGAATCTGCTTTTGGAGGGAGAGTAAAATCATTTTTCTTAAGAAATAATTCAACCCAAGAGAAAGATCTTTGTTTTTTGCTTTCTCTACACAAAGATGCAATGATAAGAATCATAAGTCAGCAACTGAACGTGTATGGATCTTTAAAATTTAATCTAGTGGTTGAATGTGATTATGAGAAACCTATGACTAGTGAACGTCAAGATCGGTCTTTTAAAACAAAAAACTATCCTGTGTTTAATGATACGAATATCAGCAGTTTATTACATAATCTGTTTAGTAAAATATGTAAAGAAGAAGTTGATATGCAGGCTCGAGGAAGTGGTTGGACTTTATCTAAAGTTGATGGAATCTTGTTGCGGATGAGTCGGTATAGACCTTTGAAAGGTAATACTTTCATACCTCTGCCACACTCTATAGAGTTAAAAAAAGCTGTAATCAATCCTATAAATGTAGACAGTTATTGTTTTAAGTGGGCGGTATTATGCCATTTTGTAAAAGGTGTAAGAAGATGTAATGTTGACAATAGATATTACAAACTATGTAATTTGTTGAATTTTAACGGAGTGGAATTTCCAACACCTTTGAAACATGTTACGAAATTTGAAAAAAATAATCCGCAAATCTCAATTAATGTTTATGGGTTGGATGAATTGAATGAGGTTTATCCTTTAAGAGTATGTGACAATGAAAAGAAAACACACATAGATTTACTATTAATTTCTAACGAGAAAGGTAATACTCACTATTGTTACATTTCAAACTTTTCAAGATTATTATCATCTCAAATTAACAGTCGTAAAAACAAAAAGATCTTTTGCAAGAGGTGTTTAACTTGTTTTGATTGTTCTAAAACAAATGTGAAACTAAATGAACACAAAAAGACGTGTACAGAAAACAAGCCTGTTAGGGTTTTGATGCCAACAAGTGTGAATGCTTTTCCTCCTGTTTTGAAATTTACTAATCATCAAAATATGTTTAAGTTACCCATTGTAATATATGCAGATTTCGAGTGTATTTTAAAACCTGTAAATAATCAATTGACGAGATATACATATGTGAACAATGTCCACGAACCTATGAGTTGGTGTGTTTATATAGTCTGTGATGAATCTGTTCCACAATTCATTAGAGATTCAATTCCAACTGAAGTGTTCATATATAGAGGTCCCAATGCGGCAGAGACATTTATGTCACATATTGTTGATACAGTAAATAAAATTGGTGATTTAGTCAAAACAAATATTCCGATGTTACCACTAACAGTGGAGGAAAACAGACGTGTAAATACAGCAACTCATTGCGAACTATGCAGTAAAGAATTCACATCAATTTATCGGCCTCAAAGAGACCATTGTCATTTGACAGGTAAATTTAGATCAATATTATGTTCAAGATGTAACTTAAAAAGACAGTATCAAAGAAACATCCCAATTTTCATCCATGGTAGTGCTAACTATGATACACATTTTATTGTAAAACAACTAGGTATTGACAATAGACGTGTCAGTGTTATTCCAAACACAAGTGAAAAGTACATTACTTTTTCTAAAAACACATCGAGCGGATTGAACATTCGATTTATTGATACATACAAAATAATGAATTGCAGTTTAGCTACTTTAGTTAAAAATCTACCAAACGATAAGTTTATTCATATAAAGAAAATGTTTAATGATAATGATATGCCTCTGGTTACTCGTAAAGGTGTGTACCCATATGAGTACACATCTTCATGGGATGTATTGAACGAAAAAAGACTTCCATCTCGAAAAAGCTTTCACAATAGTTTGGATAATACTGATATATCTGATGAGGATTATAAACATGCTACTATGGTCTGGAATCATTTTAAAATAAAAAATTTAGGTGAATACAGTGATCTGTACCTTAAACTAGACGTTCTACTTCTTGCTGATGTGTTTGAAAACTTTAGACAATTGTGTTTTAATTCTTATCATTTAGATTGTGCTCATTATCTCACTCTCCCCAGTTTTACTTTTGACGCAATGTTAAAATTTACAAATGTTCAATTAGATTTGCTAACAGATTATGATCAGTATTTATTCATAGAAAAGGGGATTAGAGGTGGTATTACATCTTGCATCAAGCGGCATTCAACTGCTAACAATCCGCTTGTTGAAAATTATAATTCTAATTTGCCAACCTCATATCTAACTTATGTAGATTGTAACAATTTGTATGGCTGGGCAATGAGTAACCCTATGCCTATAAATAATTTTTCCTGGTATAAGGGTGATGTGAATAATTTTCCAATAATGAGTATTCCTAATAATTCTGATATTGGATATTTCTTAGAAGTTGATATAGAATATCCACATAGCCTTCATGATGAACATAATGATCTTCCATTTTTTCCTTGTAGTAAATGTCCACCCAATTCTAAACATAAAAAGCTTCTCATTACATTAGAAAATAAAGTAAATTACGTATGTCATTATGTAAACCTTAAACAAGGTATTGAACATGGACTAGTATTAAAGAAAATACACAAGATTCTACAGTTCAATCAGTCGCCTTGGCTGAAACCCTATATTGATTTCAATACTGAAAAAAGGCAGAAAGCAAATAATTCATTTGAAAAAGATTTCTATAAACTTTTAAACAATAGCATGTTCGGGAAAACAATAGAGAATATTAGAAAAAGAATAAATCTCGAATTAGTAACGTCTGAAAAGAGATTGCAAAAATTAATTAACAAACCCTCCTTTGTTGACAGACAAATTTATGGCGAGTCGATTTGTTCTGTAGAATCTTCTAAAGAAACAATATACTTTGATAAGCCAATTTATGTTGGATTTTCTGTATTAGAGATTAGCAAAACAAAAATGTATGACTTTCACTATAACATTATGAAAAAAAAGTATGGTTCTAATATTAAGATTTTATATATTGATACCGATTGTTTCTTTTATGAAATACTGACTGATGATTTTTACAGCGATATTAAAGATAATCCCGAATTTATGAGCCATTTTGACACTTCTGATTATCCTCCTAATCATAAGTGTTATAGTTCAATTAATAAAAAAGTGCTAGGAAAATTTAAAGACGAATGTAAAGGAATTGTATTGTTAGAGTTTTTTGGTCTTAGACCTAAACTATACTGTTTTAAAACACCAATTCCACTGGATGATGACTGTAGTAACAAAATACAACCTAATGTTCAAAGGAAAGCTAAAGGAGTGTCAAAAGGTGTCATAAATACTAATATTACTTTAGATGATTATAAAAACTGTCTTTTAAATAATCTGACAATTAGGAAAGAAATGAAAACCTTTCGTTCTAAAGGACATGTTATCAGTACTTTAACTGTAAACAAAATAGCGCTTAGCTGTAATGATGACAAGAGACATATTTGTGATGATAAAATAAATACTATAGCTTATGGACATTATTCACTCTTAGACAATATGGAAGATTTGTAAACTGTATATATATTGATATTCATTGTAAAATAAGTTGTTGATGTATCTATTTTTTACTAATTAAAATAATTGTATTTTATATCTCAATGTCTTCTTCTTTTTTCACAAAATAACCTTTTACAATACCAGAAAGTGGGAGATTGAAAAAAATCATAGTACATTTAAATTAATATTCGTTTATTTTATATAATTTTCTTTACAATACCAGAGAGTGGTGTATATTGGATCAAAGCATCATGAATGATCAGACAATACGCCGTTGTATCCTTTGGTATATCGGCAGTTGTTTGAATCTCGATGCGAACATCCAATGATCCAGTCTTTAAAGTCTCAACTTGTTTTGAACAATCAATTACTATTAAAGGTGTCTTCTCTTGAAAAGTCATTATATCCAAACAAGGTTGATCATCACCACCTATGTAATATGATGATTGAAATCTTGAATACATATCATATAAAATTGATTTATTTCCATTTAAATTATCATACGGATAGTACTTGCTGTTCAAGTACAGTTTTATATTATCCAAATTACAAAAATCAAAATGCGAAGCATTCTTATTTGCTTTGTCTTTACGATCAGTTTGAAAACCAATTATTACATATCTTGGCTTCTCCATCATGGATGATGTTTTGACTGTCCAAGTTAAAAACTTTGTAATTGGTAATGATGGGTACTCATGTAACTGCCATCTTCTGAATGGTATAGATATGGGTTGATCTCTTTCAGTCAAACGTAGAAGAGATAATTTCACTTCATCATCAACTCGAACATACGGCATTTTCCAAACAACTTTATTAAGTTGAATTTGAAAGTCAAATATAGATACAGTTGGTTGAAGCACAACATTTTTATCATTAGATGAACGTAACAGGACTAGTTCTTGTTTTACATTCAGTAAAATATGATTATAATCCTCGGCAAAACCGAGTAGTAATTTAAGTGGAACACAAAAGGAAAATGATGTTCTATCAACCATCACACCCATGGTTTCGTTTTGCCAACATGCGTTCTGCATCCAGTACTTGTCTCCTGGTCTAGAGGTAAGTAAATTCTTTATTGTTGTAGAAATACCTACGTTTTTTACTCTATCAATTTCAGTTCCACACAGTTCGTATCTGATTTCATCGAACAGAAATGCCATAGCATTACTAACTAATTGAGTTGTGGTGTCATCAGTTGGAGGTGTACCTGTCTTGACTAGTTTACCTTCCAAAAGTAGATAGCTTTTACTAGGTAATGTGTAAACATCTTGCTGATGAACAGGTATCCGTATCTCATCACTTGTTTTGTAAGAATTTGATGTATACGGATTATGAGAATGCCATTCAATATCAATGATAGAACTATCGAAGCTAGGATTTGTTCCTATATCTAAAATATTATTCATCCTTACTCTTGAAAGCGGACACTTTTGTACGTAGGTATATTTTGTTCCGTAATGTTAACTGCTTAACGACTTGTTCACGACTGACACTAGATTCTCTTTTTGCGGTTAATGTTTTATTTTTCTCTTTATTCGATACAGTAGCGGGAAACACTAAGCCCATTATTTTCTTCTCAGCCTAATATCTACTCTTATATTGATATATTCTTCTCTAAAATTAATTAAATTACCAAATTGATCTTCTAAATTAATATAAAATTCGTTCAAACTCAATTGCTTGTTTATTGGTAGATATTTAACTGTATTCGGGATTTCTACAATTTTAAATCCCGGCGCTACAGTTGGATAGAATTCATGTAGTACGTGACCTTCAATCCCGTCTCTATAAGACCCTCGGACTAAATTACATGTGATTCGTATGATGTCTACTTTATTAATGAATACTTGATTAGGTGACTTGTGCACTTTATTCGCTTCTAATGTCACACCCTTTTCAAATCCTAATAAGGACGCAATTGTGTTCTCTTTGGTGAAATCGATCTCTAGTGAACAACTTAAGTGACTTTTTAGTGTATTGTTGTTAGCCTCGAGTTTAAAATGCGTTGTAGGAGACTTTACCTTTAATTCCTCAATCACAAAATTATTTATATCATCTATTTCATAAGCACCGGTAGCTATACTTATTTCTATATCTTTACCGATGTACAGTTTATTATTTACATTCTCTTCAATATTAGGAATTGAATTGTAAGTCATGAGGTCCATAAAACCCATCTCCCATTCGTCTGACGATGAAAGATCCATAGCTGGAAAAAGTGTGCACTTGAGGCTTGAACTTCTACCTGTAATACAAATCATCTCCGTCTTGCGAGAAAGTCTAAACACAAATGACCACAATTTACAGTATTAAATTCTTGTTTAGGAAAGTAATTATATCTAATCACCACTCGATATGGTCCGCTGTTAAAATACCTCTGAAGTTGTAACGGTGGTCTCAGATTACCGAAACTATCAAAATATTCAATGTCAAAATCACGCTTATAGTAACATACCCAATGCGTACCCCATCCTGTAATACTGTCTAGATTTACAACACCAGATTCCTTTTCGTTAATACTTGATGGAAGTAAATCTCTCATAAATACACCTCTGAAATATGGTAGTTTCAATAGTTTCGCATATTTGATTATATCTTTATTTGTTAGCGGAACATTTGGTATAGTGTCTATGAGTGGTGATGAGTATATTAGTTTTTTTTAACTGATCCAGATCCTCTGTACGGTTTTAAGTACAAACCTTTACCCTTCTTTTTGTTTATTGACTGTCTTTTTTTTATTCTTCTATTGTTAGATTGTTTCCTTCGAGGTTTTTTACTCTTACGTCGACGTTTTCTGTTATCACAGCCGCTACCTAATTTACTTTTAGCTTTCATTACGTTTGTAACTAACCAAGCAGCAGCCTTTTCACCTAAACTAGAATCTGATGACCTCACTCTTTCCCAAGCTCGTTCGGCCAATATTCTATCGGCTGTTGATCTTCGCTCACTGTCCTTATACTTATCGTATGCAATGTCGTGATCTTTACAAGCTGAATCTAATTTATTAATTCCTCTATCACCTCTGGCTAATCTCTGTTTTACGTTAGTACCAGGACCACACCACTGATAACCTGGTAAATGTAGTTCTGTGGGTAATATATCTATAGCTCTATTAATGACACTACCAGCCACACTCCCTAATGTACTTATCAGTCCTGCGCCACGATAAGAACTAACACGTCTGTTCATCGTGTACGTCAGTTTTATAGTGTCAGTATAATCATGAGCGTCGATAAGTTTGGACGTCAAAATGTTAGTAGTAGCAGTAACAAAGGTCTTAGAGGACCTAAAGGAATCGGGTTCGAATTAACTAAGGAAGGTGATTATGACATTCGTCGCAAAAGGTTGCGTAATGTAATGGAACCCGAAGATGATGGAGACGCTGTAAATTTAAAACGACATAAATCGTCATTTAATAAATGTTTAAAATTAAATGATGATAAAAAGTACGATGCTAAAGGATCAACAGTTTGTCATGTAGGTGATCCGACTAATCCGACCGATGCTGTGAACTATAAGTTTATCAAAGACCGCTGTGTGACATTTGATAATACAGAAATTAATGCAAGAAATCATACAATTAGCAATGTGTCAGATCCGAAAAAATATCGAGACGCTGCAAATAAATTGTATGTAGACACAATGTGTCCACCCATGACTGAAACTTATTGGAATTTCAAAAACAAGCGATTGGTGAATGTCAGTGATCCAATAAACATGAACGATGTTATCAATTTAAAGTACTTCTTCAGTAAAACACTCAAGTCCGATTCGACTTCTTGGGACTTTGTGAATAAAAGACTAACTAATGTGGCCGACCCTATTCATATGCAAGATGGTGTTACGCTAAACTATTTGGTTAGATCAATTAGTAATATTTTATATGAACTATACAGATTATTGGCTCCAAGTGGTGACCCAATCAGAACATTAAAGAAAGAAGACTGGATAGACATGAATATTGTCAACCCATTTTTCATAGATCCAAAAACAAAAATTGCTAGAAATAACTAAATTGTAAGTAGTTGGTGAAAATAAAATTATACAGTAAAAATGGAATATTATTTTATTTATTACCTCAATCTACAATACTTTTACCAGTTAAATTAATACATTTCTCATCTAATTCCTTTAATTCTTCAATTATAGAGTTTATTTCATTCTGATGTCCAGTGTGACCAATATCTTCCGAAGCATTCAAAATCCTCAGGCGGTCGACCAGTTCGTTGGGATCATCATAATATATGAAGTTTGGTTTGGCGTCAGTCAAGACAATGCCACTTCCACTCACGGTCTGTTGCACCAAATCTGAATATGTGCTCATTTCATTTGTTAATTCATTTTCTCGTGTAGCAATTAAAGATATGATGTTTTTATACTTATTTCCCCTGTTAGACTTCACTTTCCCTCTAGGTGAATAATTTATCTTGTGAGCATTGGTATCTCTGAGAATCATAGCGTAACTATCGAGATCTTCTTCACTGTACACATAAGGATTAGGTATATTCATAAATAAAAGTTCGTATAAACCACGTGTACCCTCATATCTTTTACCATTTATTATAAAATCATCTATATCGATTTCTAATGGCTTATCACCAATCATCCATTGATCGCCTTCGACTCTTATACCATAATTATGATCTACTTCTTTACCACCTTTAAGTAATTTTAAAAAGTACTCTTTCGCTAGTCTTCCCTTAAACTCACGTAGTACGTATTCCCTAGCTAAATTTTTTCCTTGAGGTGTTTTCAACAGGTCTTTACCCGATACCACAGCCGGTGAAACGTACGTTTCTTCAACCATCATATCTTCTTCCTCATGCTGTTGTGGACTTGAATCCGGTTCCATAATGTCATCATCATTATCAGCATTTTCACCATCTTGTTGATCCATGTTGAAACCGGGTATAGCGAAGCGTTTTGAAGTCGGAAGCGTATCTTCTGTATTTTCCTCATGCAGACGTTGTTTTCTTTTCACTCCTTGTGGAGGTGCACGTATGTAACGTTTTACAGGCGTTTCAAAATCCTCTAACTGACCTTTTCTTTTAAGTTTATTGATTCCTTGTTCTGTTATTTCTTCTTTAACTTGTTGTTGTTGTTGCTGTTGTTGTAATTTTTCTCCTTCTTCTGCAATCTTTTTAAGTGGCTCAGCAATGGGCTTTAGCTGTTTTTCCCACATCTCTTCACTATCCAACATTTCCCTCTTCATAGATCTATGTTTTTGCTTAATATTTTTCCTTATTTGAGTAATTTCCTTTATAACCTCCTCTTTACTTTTATCGGCTAGAACCTCGTCAATAGAAAATGTAGAAGAGGATGACATTATGTGTCTAACTCGGATGATGAGTACAATATAAATGATTGAAAGAAAAAATACGAGACGTTAAATTACCCCCACTACCACATTTATAATTTTACAAAAATATCAAATCCTCTACGATACCGACCTTTGTTTATATCACTATCCTTGTCTATTACAACAAATCCATTTTTTGACATATCCCAAATCTTTGAACACATATGCTTGAACTGACTAAAACTCATATCAGGACTGACATGGTCTTGATAAATGTGATTCAAATTGCGATCATCTTGTTTAAATATAACTAAAAGATTTGCATTGTCTCTAACCAACTGTTTGGGTATAAAACTGTAAGTTTGACACACGTAAAAAGTGTCAATATTGTTATGACGTCCCATCGAAAAATAGTTTTTAATATTATTCTGTTTGCCACAAGCGATATCATCAAATATCATTACAGAATTTGCCTCAATCTCACTTGGATGAGGTACTTCATCGTTGTCTGAATAAGGATGATATCCTATTCCGTCTAAATTTGACAGTACACACTCGAGGAATGTATACTTCTTTTGATACAGTGATTTTGAAAAAATGTATACATTGTTAAAAAACAAACCCTTAGGTGAGAATAATAAGTTTAAAAGTAAATTGGTTTTCCCACAATTTGATGGACCCACTATTAAACATCTGATTGTGTTTGGTAATAAATGTCCGTGTCTTTTCATACTCTTCTCTGTCTTCTTATCAACTAACATGTCTAAATTAACGATTGGCAGTGTTACAGACTGTTTAAGAAACTTCATTACTATCGTAAATCCTTTTTATCAATCCAGGAGTCATGTGATTTATCAAAACCCAGCCAACGCACTAATAATCTATCGCCTTTTCTCTTAATAATTTTTTCAATCAAGTAAGTATCACCAAAACGTGTTTTACTTAACTCTTCTTGATAAAATCCACCTTTTATTACATCACCTTTATCGTCTTTTAGTACGTATGTAACTGGTCTAGTTGGCTGTATTTTCCATACTGTGTAAATCTCATTACTCCACCTAGGCCAATAACCTTTATTGAATTGTTTAGTTAATCTACTTATTCTAACTCGATCACCAGTATCAAATTTAGAATGACTATTGTATTTCTTTCTATTATTAACTATGTGTAATAATATTTCTTGTTCATTTCCAATATTAACCTGAACAGGCTTAACACCAGTAGTTCGATGAATGGTATTATTATAGGTTTTCAATAATTTTGGCAGTAACTCTAACCACTTGTAATTACCCTGCTGACTAAAGTGTCTCCACATGTTACTTTTCAAAGTACGATTGAATCTTTCAACAATTGAAGCTTTTTTATCAGAAAAAGTAAAATAATGATTGATATTATATTTATTTAACAAGAACTTAACCTTAGAATTAAACCATTCTGTACCTTGATCTGTATGGAAATTTTTCATAGAATTTTTTTTCAATATAGGTTCAAGTGCGATTACTATATCATTAGCACTTTTTGACTTTAATGGTACTGCAAAAGCAAATTTACTAAAACAATTAATTACAGTCATAATATATTTAAAACCTTTGTTAGATTTTGAAAAAGGAATCATTTCGACTAAATCTGCTTGATATAAGTCGTTGATTCCTTTAAGTTCTACATGACGTGTAGGATAGTGACGTCTTGCTTGTCTATGTAATTCTTTTGCAATACCTGCTCGTACATTGATCATTGTTACCAGGTGAATAGGTGGTAGCAAAATGAAACAAATGTTAAGATACAAACATATATATATATTTACATTTTAATGAGTTCACAACAAGGTGATGCTTTTAAATGTTCTTCTTTCGGTTTATCCTCCGGAGTCCAATCTTCAAGAACGACACCGCATTCAATACATTTGACAGCGTCTCCATCACCAGTATAGTAGAAGCCTGCATCTATCATATCTTGAATGTTAGGATACATCTTTGGCCATCTGAAGTATGTTAGCGACATAAGATACTCGGTGTTCTTAACAGATTTCTTATATCTACTATAGTTACAAAAGTCTCCAGACATATTTTTAGACATTGAACAGTCAGGATTTTCTAGCTTATGTAAAAAGTTTATGTGTTCTATAGTTAACTTGACATCACCAGATTGCCAACCACAACCACAACATACAATTTTATCAAAAACTTTAGTACAGTAGAATCCAGATTTGATCAAGTCTTTCTTTGTACAATTAAAAATAGAACAACAAACCTCGTCTTCACTATTACTATCACCACTACTACTACTACTATTAGCACAACAACAAGTAGGACTCATGCCAACTGTTCAACTCAATGGTCAAGACCGTAATGATCAGTTTAATTTAGACTGTGGCTGTGGTGGGGGTGTACAAAAATAACAATTCTTCCTTTTAGGGTTAGGTCCATCAAATGTATCTTGAAAAGGTTTAAGCCCAAAATTGAAGTGATCCGTACATCTTAAATTTTTCAATATATCTGGATCATTTCTCAAACTGACGGGAAGTCTATCATATATCAATTCTAAATCTTCGGTATGATTAATTATAAAACTTTTCGGTAAATATTTTATCAATTCAGGTTGTAAATTTTTATATCCTCTACGATAGCATTCTCCAATAGCGAGATTTACAGTTTTTAGCCTATCCTCAACTAATTTCTCAAGTTTAATCCATTGAAGTAGTAAATGAACATTAATATATGCACAGTTTAAAGGATCATGATTGAAGGTACATTTTTTCATAGCACTAGTCTGAGTTTGATTTCTAATAACACTTAAACTAGGACATCCTAAATCTTCTAAATTAATTACATTAACTTTAAACTCTGACAAAAGGTCAGTTACAAATTGTTTCTTCTCATATCCTTTAACATACACATTACCAGAAATATTACAACCTTTAAGTACATCTTTTAGTTGATTATATTCTCTAAACCCAGAACCCCAATAGAGTCCATGGAAGTACTTCTCCAACCACACAACTTGCTTTTGAACATTTTCTGGTAACTTGTTAAAGTGACAAGGTGGTTGAAACAGTTGTAGTTCATAGACTTGCTCATCGGTGGATATGACAGCCAACTCCTTTACAATAAACTTGTTGTCTTGGTTTTTAAATCCTTGAAAGTCCAAAATGAACTCCATATCTGTACGAAAACAGATTAAAATTAGAATATTGATAATTTAATCTTTTTTTAAAAATCGGTCAAGATCTAATTGAATAAATTGAGTACCTAATGTGTAAGTATAAAAGTTTTACTATATTTATAATCCATAATTACCTTTATAATGCTGAGTCACTATTGATAACCTTGAGGATGAGGTTAATACTAATCATAATGATTCACTGCTCCTTCTATTTATAGTCGTCATTAGTGACGTAAATCGATGATTCATCAGTTCAAAGGTTGTAATGATGTAATCTAGGTAAAGGTTACTTTTTAACATGGATGAAAAAATAAACTAAGTCGCAAATTATAATCTAATTATTATTTATTATAATTTTTATGATTAGATGTTGACTTATATACACTGCAAGCTGATTTTTCAGTTTTCATATTAAGAAGTTTCAATTTTTCATTAGCACGAAACATATCAATAAGCCGTCTAGTATCAGGTCTTCGATCCTCTTCGGGTAAATTATAAACTTTTACAGTATCAGAAAATTGAACTTTCTTCATTGTTTCAAAAGTTGCAGTCTGTATCCCAGGTTAACGAATAATTTTTCACTATAGTAGTATTTCATAAAAGTATCCTTCCATGAAATAAATGGTAGAAATGCTTCTTTATTAACACTTTCCTTCTTACAATATAAATACCAAAAGTATTCACACTCAATACAACTGACAGTCTCCAAAGGAAGATCGAATAACAACTCTAATTTAAGATTGAATGGAAGCTTCATCTTTAGCCTTACTGTTGAATCTAGAATTAAACTCGTTATTTATCACTGGCAAGCACCTTATCAATTGCAACCATTGGTCCGAATCCAATTTTATTACTTCACGTTCACTTTGTATCATAACATATGTCTTATCAGAATTGTTTCTGACTAAAGCACGTAATTTATTTCCTATTATTATAAATAAAGTTTCATATTGAAGATTTCCATCATCATCATGTGAATAGATCTTGTGAGTTTCCATGTTGTCGTGACGGTGTCTAAGATAAGACTGAGTTCACTTTTATACTGAATTATTGTCTGTTACAATTAAGTAGAATATTGATACTTAAATCGTTTCCAAAATTCTTCATCAATTGCGTTAAATCCTTTTTTGAATTCTGTCCAATCATCATAATTAAAATGAATAAAACTATCAGGTTTATTATCACTATTCTTTTTTACAATAAAAATATTTGTATTTGTTTGCCAATTACTGAGTATTACTTTTAAATTATTAGTTAATATCAAAGTCTTACTATAAGCATACTCCATACCTGCTGAACACCTTAACGGTCGAAGTCAATTAATGAACTGATCCGTTATACACAACCCAATTACTATTTATAGTTTAAAAATCGTTTCAAAAATTCATCATCAATTAAGTCAGAAATATCAGGATAAACATGTCTCAATTCATTTAACATAGAATTCCACATTTCTTTCCGTGTAAAATCACGGTAGTATACATAGTATGCATCTTTCCATGTTTTTTTAGAAGGATGCCACTTCACATTATTCTTTTTACAATATAAATACCAAAAATAATCATCTTCAATGAAACGCACTTTGTAAAATGGTAAATTTACTAAAATATTATATTTTAATTCTAATGGTAATGTTCGTATATGATCTTCTAAGTACGTATTCCGCTTTTTTCCGACAAACCGAGATCTTCTCTTCTTCATCACCATTTGTACACAAACAACTCACGAATACTGATTCAGCCCTGAAATCTTGATGTATTTATACCAGTAAAATGACGTCAATTGAACACGTGTCTGACAACTGTAACATATCTTTAAGTATCTCCCGCTAAACGTCTTGACCAATATTCTACTAATTCAGACGTTCTGTTTCTTGTTCTTGGCAATGTTGTTGATGATACGTTTGGATCTTGCACATGTTCACCTCCATGTCCGACATGAGTTTGATTCCTATACCATGTAGTGTCACCCGTTGTCCACGTACTAGAAGAAATAAATTTGCTTTGTTCAGGTTTTCTTCCTTCTCTAAATATTCTCTCGTAATATGTTTGATAAGCTGTTATTGTTGGATCGGTTATCGGACGTCGGCTGTTGTTTTGATCTTGATTTGATTGACCCTGAGCAGGAGCATGGTGTGCCATGGTTGAAGTATGACGAACGACTAACAAATCATATACGTATTTACTATAGTATAATGCAACGCCTGACACTAGGGTCAAGCGATGTCCTTGCTCAGAATCTTTGAACTTGTGATTCTTCAACTCCTTTAAGCTCGGCCATTAGTCTGTTGTAGAGTTCTTCCCCACACTCTTTAGGACCGATGCTTTCAAACAATTTAATAAATGAGTATTCGTAATTTCTAACTTTGTTGCAAACGCTACAATCAGAACTACAAGCAGCTGTCTCTGTACGGTCTCTCTTAAATTTTATATTTTCTACGTCCTCGACCAGTTCAGCCATTCTTTGAAGTTTTTCTTCAGCTTCTGGACTCCAGATAGGTTTTGCAAATCTCAGCTCAAACATGACCACCAGCAAGTTTGCACACATTGTATCTGTGGGTAATAGTGTCTGAACAATACCTTTATATAACCCTGTATTGAAAAAGTGGTGGGGGATAGTAATAGAATACTATATTAACGCGTTTGTATTTAATATAGTATAATTTAATAATCGTATATGTATTTATTATAGTATAATGTAATAAATCGTGTGAGTTGGTAGCACTGACATATATTTTTTTTGACAATTAATCGTGCGAGTTGGTAACACTGTGAAAAAAAAAACAGTTGGTACATTTTATATAGTATAAAGAGAAACTGAATTGTTTTTTTTTTTCGACAGTAATACTATATTAAATACGAATTATTGGGAGAAAAAAAATATATACATTTCATATAGTATAAATGCATCTGGCTCGAGGCGGCGGCGGACGTCACACACGTTCTTCTGCCGCTACTTACGTTACCCTCTCGGGTGTGTCACTGTGCTGCGGTGGTATCGACTCCGTTTCACAAACGGAAGGTTCTAGGATCGATCCCGGCTCCGGTATTCCACACTTTTTGCCAGCAATTCAAATAAATACAATTAATTTTAATAAATACGGCGTTACGTCACACCAAAACAACACTGACCTAGGACAACGTCATCGCGGGGGGTCCACGTGCTTGTAGTAAACAATAGTATGTGTGTACTACTGACAGAAAAAAGAGCGCGAAAACGGCATGACGTCACACCAAAACAACACTGACCTACGACAACGTCGCGGGGGGTCCACGTGCTCGTAGTAAACTTGACCTTCAAGGTCACCACGTGGTGATTATCAATGAAAGGTCAACGACCTTGCTGATTATCAGTTGTAAACAATAGTAAAGTTGACCTCTGGGGTCAACACGTGGTGATAACACTGATAACAGAGGTCAAAAGGTCTCCCAGAACCCGCGTTTTACACTACTCATCAGTGTTCCAGTTGTTCGGATATGTCGTTTGTAACATGCTTGTGTAACATCAGTGTTTCAGTTGTTCGGAGATGTCGTTTGTAACATGTTTGTGTAACATCAGTGTTCCAGTTGTTTTGATATATCGTTTGTAACACGTTTGTGTAACATCAGTGTTTCAGTTGTTCGTAGATGTTGTTTGTAACATGTTTGTGTAACATCAGTGTTTCAGTTGTTCGGAGATGTTGTTTGTAACATGTTTGTGTAACATCAGTGTTTCAGTTGTTCGGAGATGTTGTTTGTAACATGTTTGTGTAACATCAATGTTTTAGTTGTTCGGAGATGTCGTTTGTAACATGTTTGTGTAACATCAGTGTTTCAGTTGTTCGGAGATGATTTTTGTAGCATGGTTGTGTGACGTCTATGTTTTAACCTTAGAAATTTGTAAAACGCTGTTTAATAATTAATTCGAATTCAAACAGATAAAAGCTGTTTGCATGATTTTTTACGATTCCTTGAGATAAGAACTTGTTAATGAACTATACAAGTTTCAAAATGCAAATCCTCGAGTTTGAACCCCAGACACATCTAACACTGACTCAATTTCTAAAACATATAAACTAATATTCAGCCAATTTAAATTTGCGTCTCTCCATGTAAGTTACAACTTTTTATTTTAATAATAAATATTTTTTAATCTGGTTCGCAGAAAAAAGAACCCTTATTTTTAGAAATGTTGAAACAAGGCACCACTTTAAAATGTTGACCTATAAAAGCTATTACGCTAAGAAGATTGATATTTAAAATACGTTTAAGAGGATAGTTTTTATAGTATGAATTATTCCTGACTTTTTACTTTAACAATAAAATGTTCGTATAATTATTGTAAACCCTTGCAGTCTCTGGATTGGCTAATCTCACTACCGATGTTTTAAATAGTACATTGAAAAATAAGATACGAATTTACAGTTCGAGGTACTATGATAACATTATGTGCTTTTATATCGCTTGCTTAATCAATATGCATCAATGTGCGCTGAGGCGTGATCGATGTCCGTTGCCGGCTGGGTTAAAACTTTCTCAATAATTGAATTACATGGAATGTCAAACAAAGAAATAAATTAAATCGCATAGTTAGATGCAGAATAAAAAAACCTAAAAATTATATTATTAAATTAGCTTGAAACTAAATTAATATTAAATTTATACCAGGGGTTAAATGACAATAAATTGCATTTTAAGACCAAAAATTGTTGTCCATAAAAGTATTTTTCTCAATCATAACCGTATTCCTTTTGACGACAACAATTATTAGTTTTTTTCAAATCCACTTAAAAGTTTTAATATTGAATTATGGTTTATTTTATTTACTGTATAACCAAATGATTTCTGATTTCTTTTGACTATAAAGAAAACCAGCATATTGATTAGTATACATCCTTTAAACTCACTGTACCGTTATACATGTTTAAAGAGTAACTCTATGCTATACTGGAGGTGTTATAGAAGATATATCAACAAATGTACGTTAGTAAACATTCATTGTGCTCACTGTACCGTTATACATGTTTACATAGTAACTATATGCTATACTGGAGTTGTTATGGAAGATATATCAACAAATGTACGTTAGTAAACATTCATTGTGCTCACTGTACCATTATACATGTTTACATAGTAACTATATGCTATACTGGAGTTGTTATGGAAGATACATCAACAAATGTACGTTAGTAAACATTCATAGTACTCACTGTAACGTTATACAATGTTTACATAGTAACTATATGCTATACTGGAGGTGTTATGGAAGATACAACAACAAATGTACGTTAGTAAAC